>SCLD01152807.1:0-50210 GCA_004367895.1 Oikopleura longicauda
TGAACACTCAGTAGACTACGCTGAATCCGATGGTAAAGTCAGATTTGTTGGGTTGTGTGATTGTACAACCCCGGATTTATCTTTTTTCACCGCCATTACTAACCCTATCTTAATTACCAATTATCAAAACGATTTAATGAATATAAATAACAACAAACGGGACATTATTCGATACATGGCGTGTAAAGGTTAAAATGAACCAATTTGGTTAAACTGTATTCCTGAGTGAACGCTTATGCTTTCGAAATTCATCTTGGCCTTGGAGAAATTGCTTAAAGGGGGTTTCAAACCGTTGTTGGCGGTGATTGGCTCCACTCAGACATCATCAATTTTCACGAACCCGTTCCTGACTAATTGACACGTGATCTTCCCAGCGGTAGATGGCAATGAAATAGTTGCAAACGTATCGAATCCAAGAAAAAATTACAAATGGAGGGGGAAGGATAGGTTTGTAAAAATATTCTCGGACAAGGTTGTATTGACCAAATTTGAAATGTTGGACGGCCATTGTTTCGATCTTATTAAGTTATTCGAATTCAGTGTAAACTCAGACTGTAGGGGGGGGGTCATTTGAGTGGTACACTTCGCATGCAAATCATATGAAAGTGTTCCACTCTTATGTGTGTAAGTTCAATATCGGGTGTCCCACTTAAATGTGTGACACCCTATAATTGAATACGGTTTAGACCAATGTTTCGATCAAATGCGACCTGAAATTCAAAATCTCAATAACTGACTTTCCGTAAGTGGATGAGAAAAGCGCAATTAATAAATTCAGCAGTAAAACATTTGCAATAAGCATATAAATTGATTGTAATATCTCAACTGATATCTGCTTGTTTGGACATCGCTGCTCATCACCCATTTCAAGAATCCCATCAAAAATTGTCTTAATGGTTATTATGGTTTAATGATTATTAACTTACGATTGAAGTTAGGCCAGAAATTTTACTAGAAACTGGGTCGGGATCGAACGATTCGAACCTTATTTGTAGTTATAACACAGTCTTCCCCAGGTTCCAAAGATTCTGCATGTCCATACGAATTACGTTCCCCATTGAATATTTCCCCATATATTGAAAATAAGGGCACATAAACAAATCCATAAAAGACTTCACGAGGGCGCCATTCGTTAGGATATAGCAACGCCTATTTATGATCATTTTTATATGAATCCTAAATGAGCGATGACTCAGAGCATAACTGGATGGGCTATTTGACCAATTCCTGTGTAGATATTCCATATGCTATTCCAAAAATCACAAAATAAATCATAAAATTAGCCATATTTTTAAACATTTGATGAATCATAATAATGTTAACGCTGGGAGACAGAAAACTTTACGATGGTTCTTATGTTTTTACTATTTTCTCATGGACTACTGAATCAAATTATTGTTTCAATGTAAAGTGGGGTGCAGTAAAGAGATGACGACCATCGCCAAGGCGCACCCCACTTTAACCTTTATCTCATTTAGTAATTTGAGAACTTTCTCTTATTGAGCGCACCATGAAAATGACAAAAGCAAGAGAATACAGATTATGTGCCATTTTCAGTAGTGGGTCATCTGAAATCAAATAATGTTATCGGTTCTAAAATACCGGTTGATGAATCTGTTCAAATGCATAATCGATAATTGCAAATCTTACCCAATGTCAAGTAGCACTGTCCAGGTTCAATGAGCCTAGAAAATGACATTTCTTCAGTTTCCAAAAAACTCCAAAGTCTCAGCCCGAACCCAACACCAAGTAGGGTGTAACCACTCATATCAAACTTATTATAACCATCGTTCCACCATCGTCGAGTTTTTCCAAGAAAATTTCCAGGTTCATGAATTATCTTTAAATCACTAGCGGAAAATAATGGTATTGAAATAACCGTGTCAAGGAAGGCACTCAATATGAAGGCCCTACATTGAAGGGGATATCATTTTGGATTCAAACCGAATATAAAGCCGCAATATTTAAAATAATATGAAAATGATTTCCTGTCGGAGTTCTTCTAAAACCAGTGTGAGATACCAAACAAATAAAATAAGTTCCCATTGAGAGGGCTGGTGGCAAAACTTGAAGCTTAGAAAGTGTCTCAAATTATTAAGTGGGTTGCGCCTTCCCAATGATCGTAGCCTCCATACTGCCTCACGCTGAATTTGGGTCAAATGACCATCGTGAAGACGCACCACATTTTACTCCCATGCTCGTCACGTGATTATTTTCTTTTTATGAGAATCCAGCCTTATTACAAAAGCAAAAAGAACCAAAAACAGGCAGTAGAGTATAACATTGATAATAAATATGTTTCTTGGTGAAGCAATATGGGCTTTCATGTGGATTTGATGCTGATTCGTGGATTATTTTTACCTATAAGAGGATCTTTCAAGCCCATATCGGCATCACGAATCTTGATTCAAGATAACTAGTTGGAAGCATCAATTTCAAATCCCACCTAAACCCTTCCAGAACCTGCCTTGGAAATCTACGTGCGATGAATTTTGTCTTTTGCTTTATCACAGACTACACTGGATAATTTTAAACAATTTGAAATAGTAACAAATTTAATTGCAGGTAGTTTAGCAAGTCGTTTTTAATTGGGTTACGAATTAAGTTATGAAAAAATTTCTTTTGCGGTCTAGTGGAATTTCTTCTAAACCAAAACTAATCAACCATTCTTTCTCAATAAAATGTTACTTTCGTTCACTGCTAGTACTAAAAGCACAAACACGTGCCATTCACAAGAAAACTTCAAGGAATACTCAGCAAAATGCTCAACACGGAAATAATTGGAGCTTTCGTTGCGGAAACCCATTCATGACACCTACTGGGATTGTTCTACATTCTCCAATTCAACAAATAGCATTGCTTTTTCTGTACCACACGGGCTTGAGGTTATGATTAAAGTAAATCTATCATTTTTGTTATTCATAATATAAATTTAGACGATTTATTGACAATACGCATAATAATTTGTTGACTTGGATTAAAAAGTAATCTTGAGATGTAGGACATTACTTATTGCGGTTAATAGCGGTTGAAAAACGATTGGATGGTCAACTTTGACCACAATTTCCGAAAAAGCTAATTCTTACATATGATCTATGGATTATACTTACCATACTCCGTATTTCTCTCTCACGTTATAACGTTTTTATAAATAAATTACTGCATCTGGGAATTTAAGACTCGGCAATAAGAAACACGACGGCTCGAACCGGAAAAATAAGGGAAATGTGTCATGAACCATGACTAATGCCGACACAATGGGATGCTAACCCAAGTTGATGCACTCTTAGTTCGCTATAGTGATGTTAATTTTTTAATATGTATAACGAAAATTAATATCATAATCTGCTCACAAAGAGAAGAACGACTCTCCGAATATGCAATATAGAGGGCGCCATTCAGAGAATTATGACCTTTTTTAGTTAAGGGTGATATGTTATCTTTGATCTTTCCTGGATTCATCTTTAGTTTTTATATTTTCTCCATTCCAGATCATTTGTAGCTTTTCTTGGACACCATCTAGTGACATAAACTGGAAAGAGGTTTGAATTAATCATTGGTATTAATTATTATTTATTGATTATTTTCATTGGTGAAAACAACAAATTGTTTTATACGAAAGTTCTCTTTAAAACATCATACCTCGAGTGATTTTCCAGCGACCGCTAATTCCAAAGCAGTTCGGCTTCCAAGCGCCAAATCACATCGTATCAGAATTTTTAAAGATTTTGATCGATTGTTGCGATATGATATTTTAAATATTTCGCAAGCTTGCTTTTCTTAGACTCAGAATTGTTTTTTTACATGACCAGAATACCAGCGATATAATTAGCATAAGAACTAAAAGAATACATGTATGTATTTTAAATGGGCGCAAAGCTTAATTTGACAATCGCATTACGTCACTTCCGGTATATTTCCGGTTTTATCAGACGTTAAAAATTTCATTTTCAGACATTTTTATTGCACCAAATGATTCGCCGTAGAATTTAAGGAGCGGTTTTTTAACCTACCTGTGACCCAATCTTGTGAATTATATTTCTGATTTAGACCTGTTTGTCAGTTAACTGATAGAAAAAAGCGAAACTGTTGAAACGTCAGCATTTAAATCGAAATTTTAAGCCATGACTTTTCGTAGAACGAGGCTTCCTCTTGAAATCCATCACTTGTTACGCCATCTTTTTTTGCTTCTTTTAATAATTTTCTAAAAAACACCGCACCCAATAACGCCTTTGACAGAATATTGACGGAATATAAAGCAAAAATTCAAAATTGCATATCTGTTTAGACTTCAAGTCATTTTTACTGTGTGACAATAAGTATTCTTTCTTGTTTATTGAATAGGATGATTGTCGCTTTTTAGGATGTCCATGGTTCAAAATCAAAGTTTGCAATTTATAACTTTCAAAAATTTGTTTAGGACACTCTAGCCATATGGTTCTTGCAATTTTAAATCTTCCAAACAATAGGCACCAGAGAAACAAATCTTTTTTCCAGAACGGGCCAATCGTTACTTTTTTTGAATCCTTTTGCTTGTTCAAAAGTTGTTTTCCAAAGGTTTATAGTATAAACTTTATACTGTATACAATATCGATATTTCAACCTTGAAACCAACCTTGGTAGGATGCATTCTGGTAGTTCCTCGCCGATAAAAACTATGTTCAAACGTTTTATAACAGTCGAAATTATAGCTTGATCTCCACCTATCGGTTCCACCAAATACTTAACCGTTATTTTTATTGAAAATAACATAGATATGTCTGTTACGACAAGATCATTCGAATTGATTTACCGATGGTTTCAGCTTGTGACAAACGTTTAACCAACCATTTTTGAATTCCTGATCGCTTGTCACTACTTTTCTTTTCAGATAAATGAACTTTTTGGGATCATGATTCATGATTAAGATTCGGCGTAATATCATCGACATTTATATATAATTTTAAATAAATTCATTTGGCCAAAATGGCAAGTGAGTTTTTTGGTTTCGATTTGATATCACACTGAGAATCATCGACATTTTCCAGTGAATGGTGGGGTGTTTATTTTCAGCTCCAGTCTCCCGTAGAAACTCCCGCCTCCAAAAATCGAAAACAATCCACTGAATTTTGACACTTTCCCCCGTCTCACCAACACCTATTTGATCATAATGCATCATCAATGCGAGTAAATGTTGACCCTTTACTGGTGGCAAAACAAAAGTCTCGAGCTCGTATTTTTCTAGTTTACTTCGCCATTTATCATCTAAATCAGGGATCAATGTGCGAAACACACGATATTTTTCTTTATAAATGGGTCAATGATGACCGCGAAGCCCTGACCTGGAATGCCGAAGAATTTTTTAAGTTGATCTTGAACCACAGTCTTTTTTTCTAGTTTCATTTCAACAACCAGTCCTTCAATATACAACCTAAAGGATCATTTAGACCAATCATAATTTGACTCATAATTTATGAATAATAAAGCATACTAACTTTAGTATTTATACCTGACTAGTATGTCGAGATCCATGAAAAGGTTGACTGTAACTGCATTTTCAATAAGTATTTCAGCAAACTTAGGTCGATCATGGATAAGAGTATAGTAAAGTAGATCTAAAATTCATTCATAACTTTTTCATTTCCAGAATACTCAGTTGGTGCAGAAAGGTTTAGAATGTTTTCCTTTGTGATCATTAATATGCATTGTGCCAGTATCAGCAAGAATTTTTCGAGCATATTCTGACAAGGATTTACAAATGGGTCATGACATGTTAAATAACGATTTATAAATCAAGATAACTTTCAAAACCCCTTCTGATTGATCAAGCTTCATCGCAAACTTTAATTTTTCAGTATCCTTGTGCGAAGTATTAACCAAGGCACTTTCACTAGATTTCAAAACAAACTCTTACGGGACAAAAAATTCAATTGATGCGAAAAACGTTTTAGTACATACGTACAGAAAATGTCTAACTGGTTTTTCAAAGTGAAAATATGACGATTTTCTCAGCAAGTATACCTCAAGTACTCTTTTAAAGTTTAAAATCTAAACCCGTTTGTTGAGGTTTCGACATATTACGAAGTCAAGTGAGAGTCAAATTATGACGCTTTTCAAAGCTCTTGAATGTGACACGTTTTTCTAAACCATTGTGTTGAGCCACATTTTGTGATATGAAAATTTAGATCAAGAAATCATAAAAATCCTGAAAATGATATTTTCCATCTGAATTTTTCTGTCATAGTAAAACACGTGAATCATATCTTTCCAAGAGATCTGTGAACTGTCCAGAAAGCTGAGGAATCCATATGCACCAGGATCAGGTCCTAGAATCCTTAGACAGTTTAAGGATCCCTGGCCTTGATGACAAAGAATAATTTGGAGAATTTGGTTAAGTTCCTTTGTATGTAGAGAATTGTTTGACTTTAGATTTGCTTTTTATAAACATGTACAAATAGATTTCCATTATCGATTACTGATAAGTTGAAAAAACTGATTTTTTTATTTTAAGCTGAGTAAATTATTAAAGATTTTTTTACCATAAAATGCATATTTTATTTGGAATTTTCAACATAAAACTCAAGTTAGATAATACAAATTTCGTCCTAGAAGTATGATTATTTTACGTAAAAACATTCTGTTGTCATATTTTATAAAATTGTAACAAATAGAATATTAATATTATGTTAAGTTCCTGCAATTAAAAATTCTTGTGTCTTTTGATCATCCAGTTGAGCCATGGCGCTTATAACTAAACTCAGTTATCTCTATGATCTTGTTTCTATGGGCCATGTCTATTGTTTCGAGTTTATGGGGGGAGGTCTAAATTTTGGCCGTATTTTATATTATTAAGAATTTTATTCTTATCATGGACTATTTGACCGCTTGGACATGTTTAATACGGTGATGGACCTACAACTGACCTTGTTGGTGTTCAATCTCACAATCAAACTTTGTTTCATCAACAGCACCCATTTCTTTTAGAAACTCAATCCCAAAACGTATAAAATCGCAAGCTCCACCTGTCTGAACTATATCTTAAAGATTATGTTTTGGCAGGGATGTGTTAACAAACCTCGGCAATAAGAATAATGGGCATTGAATTGAGCAACAAATCTTTTATTTTATATAATTGAGTGAGTTCCCCACCAAAAATAATGTTGATAACTGGAATATTCTTATCCACACTCAATTGTAATGACTGGACAGCTGATTTTATGAATCGTTGTTTGTATTCATATAAAACTATTATAATTTATAAAGGATTCATGGACCAGACTTGGCGATTCAATAAGCCAGATCGTCCGAGAAGCCATTCCTGTTTCGTTTTCGATTTTAAAATCGATTAATAGATATTTACTGTGATTGCTTTCAAGCAGCTGATTATCAGGTACTTTTACACTTTTATTTCTGCTCGTACTTAGTGGACTGATTATAATTTCTTCTGAGGAATTATTGACTCAAAATTGGTGATTTTGGTGACATTTTTTAGATGTTTGTCCCCGTCTCATATAGGGCTGCATCAGACGTGCCGAGTGCAAAATTTGCGATGAGCAACTCAAAGTTATCACCAATTTATTTATTGTCCAACATCGACGGTGTTGTCTGGAAATCCCTAACTTTATCCTTACTCTCTTTGAATCGGTTCTTCAATCGTGTGTTTATTGAATTATATTTTGCAAGTGCAATAATTTCCACTTTCCAATGATACAAATCAGCATTTATTGTCACTTTATGAAGCTATTTCCGATTTTAAGTCCTATGAAGATTTCATTTCCGGTTTGAGCGGATATCATCAAAAGGTAGAAAATTAAATTTTAGGGGAAGTCCCTGGAAACATTTCGTATGCGAGTACGTTCAGTACCGTATATGGGTAGATTAAGTGGTGACTGTAAAACCAGTCTCAAGCTGACCTCACATTTAACTGGTACCAGTCCTTCATCATGAAAGGCAGCATTATAAAGCTGTCGCGCTTTTCCAACTTCTTTGTTACATTCATTATTGGTCCCATCTGTCAATATCCATCCACCTGTCTTTGCTGCAGATTCATAAATTCCTCGTCGAAATTCTCCAAGTAGTTTTTTTGGAAGATTCAACATCATATCATCGGTAGTGAGCATGCTGAATTCACCAGCATGTAAAGTTATAACTTTTCATTTTAATCGAATGATTATAAATGTATAAATTTGTATTTCAAATGTGGAAATCAATGCCGTAGTAACGTACTTGAATAATAAGCTTGGTTCCTTCATTTTCCATTGTTTCATCATTATATCTTGAATAAATCTCGGATAAGGACCTGGATTACAGGCTGGATAAACGTTCCAGCGATGAAAATTTTATGTTGTAAAGACGGGGGCCTCTTTTTCGGTGTTCATTAAGACGACGGCCATCTAGAAGAAGCACCCCACTTTACCTGTGAAAAGAAAGTTCGGATCACATTCTTCGGCGTCGAAAATTCCAAAATTTGAACTCTTTTGCGCCATGGAAATAAAACGTACTCGCCGTAAGCTACTGACCCTAAAATAAAATTCTTTAGTCCACCCATTTTTCACACGAACCCAGACCTTTCATCACGCTGATTTTTCAAATCAATTAATTTTTCTTTTTCAATCTTTGAATTTCGGAACATTTTTGGGAGAGAAACTTTTTCAAAAATGGAACTCGTCTTTGTCATTTGACATTACGTGACATATTACAAACAATGAGTCTGCAAACATCAGGTGTAATGGTGATAACAATGCATCTCCTTAAACAAATTTTGTATACGAGTCGGGGTCCACCGAACTGCGCACAACGAACAGTGCGAACAGCTCATTTTTTTTAAATTCGTCGAATAGTGCGAACAGGTGCGAGTAGCTGTTCGGTGGAGCCTGATACGAGTAGGACTCAATGGACGATTATCATGAATTATGATACTATATGGACCACTATAATATGATATTTCTAAAACCGTATTTTATGTCGAAGTTACCGTTAATCGAGATACTTAATGACCCTAACCCTTATTTATAACTGCCCTAATGGTCATTTTTTGACCGGTCATTTTGGGCATACATCGGTTATTTTGGTCCGCGATAACGGTCATTTTGGGAACCATTCGAAAATGCCCCGATGATTACTTCTTTGATCTAGAACGGTTCAAAAATTTTTGTTGAAACTTTGGCACTGAGTTCGATACCAAATTTTTGGCACCGAGTCTTTCATGAATGGCACCGAGTATTTTAGGAATGGCACCGAGCCTTTTACAAATGGCACCGAGTCTTTTACAAACTCATGATTTTTCAAATGGCACCGAAATTGTATACGGTCCGAATATATATCTGTTTTGTAGTTGATAATATCAATTTTTTAAGAAAACTGTGACTTTATGAACGTAAGACCCGTTGAGGGATGAACTATTCAATGTATATGTTCGATCCAAAATACAAACACTGGACCAGCATGAGAATCTTTATCAAGCGTTTGAACCGGATATCTTTTCAAATTTCAGCGTTAAAAGGTTAAGCAATCCGTGAAGAATTAAGTGAACGGCTTAAATACATCAGTCTGTATAATACAATTTGTTTGTCAACTTAGGGTTCAACAAATAGGTTGTTGAGTACTTTCCTGTGAAACAGGTTCTGATCAGAAGAACTATTTCTTTCTGAAATGTACAGAGTTTCGGATCGATGACAGTACAATTGAGTACAGTATTGACTCATTGAGTATTGAGTAACTGTATAATACTGTCAATTTGAGTAGTGACCAATGTCACTAACCATATATAAAAATAGTTTTGAATTAATAATAACACATTAAATGTCTATTTAACTGTGAAAATTTAAAATGAAGTCTAAGAATATATTTTTTATCTCAAAAAAGATGAAGTTTTCAGCAAAGGATTTCAGATACGAAAATGCCCACAACTCTTCACCGTTATGTTGTTTTTCATATCACAAAAGCTACATTGGTATTGGTGGCAACATCATACTATATGTATTTCATTTTTTTTATGAAGATGACATTTCTGAGATATTAATTCCAGATTCGAATCCCGACACTACCTAAAGATAGTGAATCTCGATGATGTAAACAGCCAAATTCTTTACCAACATCTCCAACTTGTTTTCTATCATTGGCATATCAAAAATCTTATTGAAATCTTTTGTAAAGTCTATACATTTCTCATTATATGTATAAATGGACTCGGATACACGCCGACCAAACAAGTCAACAATCAATTAAGGCTTGGTTTTAGACAAGGCTTGTTCTAAAAAATCGATTGGCTGGAATTTTGAACACAGGCGGCATCTGGTGATTCGAAACCAATATAAGTAAATGTATGAGTCTATGTGATAAACTCTGCTCAAGTGTTGGCAAGGAAAATTCGCAGTGTCAAGACAAGGGATTTAAGCAACAAAACTATTTTAACTTATTAGGCTGAATGTTGCTCAGTCAGAGTCTTAATATTCCTAATCAAGACTGCAAAATAATAGACTTGGAACAATATTGTCTTCAAAAATTATTCAGCAACGACTTCTTCTGGGCATGATTATTTTTATATTCTACAAATCATCTTACCTCATTACAAATATGAATATTTGAATTTAAAAAAAATATTTTTGGTGAAGCACCCTTGCAACCATATCTTGGAATAAAACACCCTAGCATTGAGAATCAACCAGGTTACATACTCTTACGTATACGTAGCACTTATAACGATGGCTGTAACGAGGTTATATTTTCTATTTAATCATTTTTGAAATACGAAACAAAACTAATTTTGATTTTGTCACTTTGACAAATTAAAAATGATATTTTAACATGTATAAATACGATATAATAAGATATTAGACATCTGTAGATCTATCTTTATTTCAACAAAAATAACGCATTAATTATCCCTGAATCAATCCATAATTATCCGAGTAATTATCTGTTAAAATGTTTGATAAAATGTCCGGGTTCAATAGTTCTATCAATCTAAAGCATGACCCTTGCTGCATGGGGTTTCTAACTTATACGTTATGTGTTTACAGGCAAAATTTCCTTATTATAAGAACCAGAGATAAAGTGGGGCTCGTGGTGGCTCTGTCCCAGCGTGCGTGGGCGTGAGCGCTCTATTTTTACTATTTTTGTCGGAGGATTTGGACAGAGTCAGGACGAACCCCACTTCAGGTTCGTAAAGACCAAAGGTGGGGTAAGTGAAACACTTTGTCTCGGGGTCATGCCTGAGGCCAATTATTAGCTGATGCGAAGTGACATTAAATTAATACTAATTCAATAGGAGTTATTAGACTGGATATCCATCATTAACACGGTGTCTTCGGCCCTAATTATATTCAAATTAATTATATGATTAATTAAATAATTATTCATACCGAAATTATTTTAATTTATTCATTGTTTCGACACATTCCAACATTCACAAGTCGAGTGCAAGATGTTGGTCTAATGTGTGTACAAATAGTTTTCGCAAACTGATGTCTCTGGACTATCAGGGATTTCGTCGTAATCAGAAAAGGGAATTTCTACGGATCATTACATGAAATCGTTCAAAGTAGTACTTTGAAATTACCCCTGTTTTTATTTTTTTTTAAAGAATTTATTTAGGGTTTCGCAGTGAAGACTTAATTATAGGCATTCACGGTAGCATGATATCAGGATTATATTAATCACACTACATTCAATGATGAAGGTGGAAAAGCTACTGAGGTAACGTTATTCCATACTCTGGATTATTTTCCGGTTGTTCATTACGATGTTTTGTTGACAAAAAGTGCGTACTAAGTGATTAAAGGTGACCAAAAATGCGACAAAAGGATAATTTGCGATTTTTTTCTATTTTCTTTACGACAATTCAAATCGGTAATTTATATTTAAATCGTCAAACGTTACGGTTTGAACAAATAATGATAGGGAAAGAAAGTAGGAATATGACGCGCAATCTAAAATATAATATTCAAGATTCCGTACATGATTATTAACAAAAAGAAGTAAATGTAACTGCTTATTATTAGTTATCATTTAAAGGGTTTTCACGATATACAGAAACGATTGGTAAAATTATAAAAATGTATTAAAATTATTATTACGATGATTGCTTGTGATGTGGCAGTTGATAGAAGATCATACTCAAATTAAACACCCTAATAACCGAGAAAAGGGTTATGAATTGAGTGGTTCTTGCTATGCGTCATAGAATTATAATGCTAAATAAATCACGAAGTTCCTGCTATATAATTTACCAATTGTTGACAAGAACTTCTTGTTGGACACTCAAACTTATATGCCACAAATTGTAGCCGACATAATAACCTACATATGGTTGGTTTCAGACTTTATTCCTAAAAAAAGTAAAATTTTCGAATTTGTACATATAATGTACACGATATACCTGCAGCACCGTTTATAAAGCATCAGAGTTATCGCACATTATCCCACAAAGATATCCACGAGAATTTAAACAAGGTTTTTGAAGATTAACTTGATGTGTTCTAAAATAGAATATTAGCCCAGGTTCTAATTAAAAAGTTTAAAAATAAGAACATTCAATTTTAACAATTTTATCAATTGAGTATTCAATTTTTCAGTTAAATGTGATCTTACAGATAGATTCTTTCTTCGTATAAATAGGCTCGTCATTTGTTACAGTTTGATTCTTTATCAATTCGATAATAAAGCTTCATTTCCGTGATAGCCCGGAATTTCGTAGTACTGCAAATTCAGCGATAATCTCGCTCTATCTAGTGGCCGTCAGTTCTTGTTTGAGATCAAAAAAGGAAGGCTTGATCACTTTCAATTAAATCATTTTCATCCATGTAAACGAAAATCAGATTGAATTGATTTTAAATTAAATTCAAAACTTGTCCTGCAACAGATTCTTAATTAAAAGATATCGTCTCATTACAGTCACTTTCAACTTATAGTCTCAGATAGGCCCACGATTGGCCCCAGTTTGATAAAAATCTTATCATTATAAATATTTTCAGATTTTGAAAAACTCAAAATTAGGCTGTCGGAATCATCAAATATTGGTTTTCAAGCAGTCCGGAAATCCTCCTTGCTACAACTTGGTCGCGAATATGACGCACTTTAGTATATTTTAATGTTTCTTTCCAAGTTGATGGTATGGCTGAATAATCGTTTTCTATGACATCACTATGTCTACCTATATATTTAGGGTTGTATTAATAGGGATTTCGGATTAATTATTTGAAATCGATTTGGTGTTCCTCTCTTACTCCACTGTTCAATGGCCAAGATTCCAAATAATGACTTGAGCGCCACATCAGAAGGCACCTTCTTCTTCTTAATAAAATCGGACAAATCACTCCTCGAAATCGGACAAAAATTGGAACTTGATTTTGTATCGGTTAAATATCTGAAAAAGAAAATGGACAGTTGGGCACAAAATATTACAAGATTCATCGCACTTAATGCTATTGGTAAGTTTTGAAAATTCGTGAATTTCTCTCATTCAGGGGGTTCCTAAATCTTATCCCCCGATATGCAAAAATGGCAAAACCGATTTCTAGTTTAATGAGAAATATTTCCAAGAGATTCTAAGGCCATATCTTCCATAGCCATAGGCTATGATTCATAGAATAAAATAAATAACTATCTGTAAAAGTATGAATTTCATCCCTATGTCTGATAACCCCAGATTAAAAATTTTGTAAATGACAAATTTCTTGCACGAAATCTAAATTGACGCTCATGAATTACAATTTTTTGGGTATAAGAAAATTAAATTCTTTGATGTTGAAGTTTATGATGAATATAAAGTTTATAATGAGCAAAGTTCTGAATGATACTAACGTATTTTTCGACGCGGAGCCCCTAAAAAATCATGACAACAATTTCGATTTTATTTTTACTTGATTCAACTTTTGAACCATACAGTATAGATTATACTGTATAGTTCATACTGCGATAGGTAAAAATCATTTGAAAAATAGAATTATCCGCCTCTTACACATCGTAACATTTTGAGAATATATATAAATATCGGTTCAAACTAAAAGTTTCAATTTGTATTAATTGATCTCTGGCGTGACAAACATAAAATTTGGACATAAATTATGCTACATAAATAAGTTAATTAAGTATATATTGTTTATTTTTGTTTTAGCATTTCAACAACAACAACTATCAGCACTGACATCTCGCCTGAAGCCATCTTCGAGCCATTCTTCAACGCCAACGCTTGGTGGAGACGAGGTTGGTGATGATGATGAACATCTGAAGTCTGAAACTGAAGAAAATGAATCCATAAACTCGGATCCAGAAGACGCAAAAAGAAGACGAACAAGAACAAATTTCACTCAGTGGCAAATAAATGAACTTGAAAAGGCTTTCAAGTAAGTTCAAATCTGTTTCACATAAACACTTTTCATGAGGTTTAATTCCACTCTGGAACTAACCTATAGTTTCCTAGTTCGAAATCAATAATCTTTTTAGTCAATCTCATTATCCTGATATCTACATGCGAGAAGCTCTCGCGATAAGACTAGAACTTGGTGAATCCCGTGTTCAGGTAAAATTGGAGTTTCTATTTTAATACCGGTCGCAAAGAGAATGATCAATGTATGAAATTTTTATTTCAGGTCTGGTTCCAAAATCGACGAGCAAAATGGAGAAAACGCGAAAATACTCGAAAGGCTCCTGGCCGACCACCTCAGGGTGCTCATCTTTTATCATGTAGCGGTAAGTTAGCGTGCATTAGTATTTTTTTTTCAAATGACACTTGAACTATCAATCGCGGAAGTGAACGTCATATCAGTGCATAATATTTCTAGAACGTGTTAAGAAATATAACATTCAATTTTCTTCGGTCGAGTGCTCATTTTTACATAAGCAAAGAAAGAGTCTTGTATGCTGACAAACTAAATTGATTTTTCGCTCAAACAATTTGACGTATTTCAAAATTGAAATGTAGGCAGAGTTGTTTATAGGGTCTATGTTGATCAAGTTGATGATAACTGTAATTTATGGTGTTGTGGAAGTTTGGTTTGAGGTTAGTTTGATCGTCATTAGAGGACAAATATTAAAAAGGTTCATACGGTATCATATAGTAGTCATTTTTGGCTAACCGATTAATTCAAACCTAATTATTCTGTCGGTGATGATTCAATATCTAGTAATGAAGTTATTAGCGACGAATAGTTGCAGTCCCATCGTGTTATTAATTGGTAATTGGGAGTTAATTAGATGTCAATGTATCTTAATAGGTTTCTCACTCTTTATCCTAATTCGATTAACTGTCAATGAACGCCAACCATCGATTTCAACTCTTTTCAATAGGATGGAGCTCCATCACGTGACGAAGATAGGTTAAATTAAGAACTCATTGGACGTGTCTTCAACCAATAATAGATTTGAAAGGCATAAAATTAGTTTTTCTCGAGCTCTTTTATTCAAGTATTATCACAATCTATTAGTCAGCCAAATGGACATATCACATGTAGCATATGATACCCTTAACCCATTTGCAAGTATATACAGTTGAGTAATTTAATTTGAATTAATTTGATATTGATTTTGCATTTGGAAAAGTATAAAAAGTGATTTTAAACGGATTTGTTAATTGTCAAAGATGTGAATCCCCATCTTCGTGTCTTATGTAGATCATCCTAGGATTATCCTCCATTCAATGATTTCAATTTTCAAACAGTTTCATTGCATAGCCTTAATAGATTGCTTACTATTAGAAAGGGCTATAAAATCGAATGTGAATGATTTACAGTAAATCTATTATTGTGAGTTCGTTATATAATTTCGTTATTTAAGTTTCACTATAAAAACTGGTTTACAGACTTAATACAGTTTTGGAATCTCATGTTGTGACTCATTCATCTTGAGAGATTTGATAAAAAACGAAGTCGATTTGTCCGGTAAAATGACCGAATTGGACCAAATTAAGAGCAGATTCGAAATCAGCATCAAATTTCCTTACAACATAGACTAGTCGCGGGAACTCAGCAGGGAGACCCTAAGTGTGATGATTATAGTCTATAAATTATAGATGATCCACTTATTAAATCATACTGAGCGGCCCTTGAATGATGTTCTAATGTGTTTTCTAATCCGGATAGCGAACAGGTTGACACCGGACAAATCAAGTAGGCAATGAAAATTTTAATTATTCGATGAATAACTTTAGGTGAACCATTGAGCCCTGCTGAAGTTGAAGAACGCGAATTGAAAAAACGAAAACGTCAAATCAAAACGTCCAAAATTTCGGATAAGCAACTAGCACTGACGTCATCATTGCAATCGGAAATGACATCATCGCAACAAGACCGGAAAACTCCTGACCGACACGAGGGGTCAAAAGAGGTCAAAAATGCAAATTTCAGTGTTGATTATTTACTGGTTAGTAAAAAATGATGCAACTGTGAAAAAAGGCGCTGAATTTTGTTAAAATATTTATTGTCATATTTATGAAACCAATCAAATTCTTTATTCAGCATGATGCGAGTCCAACAAATGCACTTTCTCCGTGCAGTTTAACAGAAATGACACCACAATCTGTTTCATCGATTTTGGAAGTGGGAACACCAGTCAAAGTTGAAGTCAGCGAAAATATTTAAAAGCCCACACAAAAATGAAATTACGTAATTTCGTTAAAATAATAACTACGTTATATTTTAAGTTCAATTCTTGTTTATTTTCATATTTGCAATTATACTTATGTATAATTGTAGTTAACGCCCATTTTTGATGACGAGGTCACCATGACTCTAATAATGTACATCGATTACGTAATGAATATTACGTCTCTTAAATGTCGTTCCCAGCAGACCGACTGTATGCTTTAGATTATCATTTAAATAAATTAAACAAACTACATACCTGTAAAGTTTGTCCGCCAAGAATTTTTAAATGCCTGCAACTCAAAAGAATTCAATCAAAACGAATCGAGCATAAGATTTGAATTTTATTTCATAGAATTTCTGGTCGTCCCAAACAAAAGAAATGATTTTTGATAAATCTTTGAGGTTGCCACAAGTGATCTGAACGTTGCAAAATGACAGACATGGTCGTATTCGTATATGATAACATATCAGTGATAATAATATTTCGGTTTAGGGGTTCACATACGTAATTCTGAGTCAGGGATTCAGGTCCTCATGCAAAACTTTTTACAAAAATAAATCGATGAAAAATAACATTCATGTATTTTTGATTTTCTATCCACTCAGTCCATCCTAATGATATCTCAGAAATCTGTGCTATGAGAAAAAATTACCAGAGAAAACATTCAATTCGTCACTCAAAAATGCCATAAAAAGAAATGAACTATAAAACACGGCTCGTATCTACAAGATGTAGGAGTAGGATGTTGAGTTAACGGGATTATCATGATTATTCATGAATTTATTTGCGAGCAAAGAGATCTGAAGGCACAATTGAAACAATAAAATAGAAATGGTGTAAATACAAAATGCGAAGAATATGTTGCCCAGAAGTATTCAAAAATGGGTCATGACTCATGAAGCTCCGAATAGTGCTAGGATTATGTAGGCATAATATTATATGGTAGTGTCACAGTCACGAGAATCATTATTTTAAGGCACTAGAGGGCGGTCAGGAGAAGAAAGAAACTGCAAAACAAAAAGCTATGATCAAATTAAAATTAGTCTGCTGTGAAGATATCTTATTCAATTTGCCTCCGACTATTTTGCTGATTATAATGATGTATCCGCATTTGAACGTGCTCCAGTAAATGATAAAAATCTTCGGGCGAAGAAAAGGCAATCAGTTCCATTTCTGGAATCATATCTTTAGACGTTATTGAATGTTTCAAAGTATCGTGTTTTCTTTACCTAACGCCCTTTTTAAGAGTATTAACCCCCATAGGTAAATCGTCCATTAAGTGGCCGATTTAGTAATTTTGTTATTGATAACGCCCACGCCAATCAACGAAAGAAAAATATTTCTGAGTCAAGTTCAAGATTCGAACCTCTTCTTTTATTTTCTATTAAAGCCCCATGCTCTCTTTCGAGTGTCTTTTGGCCCGATTCCCGCTAGCTGTGCTAGAGAGCACTCAACACCTCAAAGCGAGCCTGGGACTTTATCAAAAAATCGGTCACATTAATCATTTGAGAGAAATCGGCGAAAAACTAAAATTTCAAAAACCTACGCGTTCCTATGGGAGTTAAATCTATATTTTCGTAACGCATGCCTTTTAATAATGTGTCATTTTTATCATCAAACCAACTGGAGCATGGAATCGCATTTTGGGGTTGGAACAAATACGATGCTGGTGAATTGTCGATAATAATGGTACGATTCAGTTCTCGACCAAGTCTTGATAAATCTTTAACATAATTTCCTCGATCATAAACACAAGATTCTCGAAATAAGCGATGGGCAAACACACTGAAAAAGTTTTAATTAAATGTATTCGGGTTCAAACTTGGTTTAATATTGAGATTGCGCACCTCTGAGGATCGATCTTATCCGTAACTTCGTCAGCATACTTTGCAAGTGAGGCTGTAAAAAGGATGCATTCAAATATTTCTCCCATTTTTGTTAAAAATTCTGCCAAATAGGGCCTTTCAAGAACATACACTTGATGAACATTTCCGTCAATCTCCACTGGCACTTTGAAATCAGCACTTGCTATT
Source organism: Oikopleura longicauda (assembly GCA_004367895.1). Lineage (NCBI taxonomy): Eukaryota > Metazoa > Chordata > Appendicularia > Copelata > Oikopleuridae > Oikopleura > Oikopleura longicauda. Next base: position 18,597 of record SCLD01152807.1, read on the forward strand.
GGTCGAAATGATGAATGAACTAGCGTTTCGTCAAGGTCAATGACACAACATATCCTGTTCACGTGATTATCAGACAGAGGAGGAAGAAGCGGCTGTTTAGTTTCAACCGGTCGAACCTAAATCATGATAATTGAGATCCTGTTAAGTCAAATTGACAACTAAAAATTTAGTCTGAAATGTTTTGACTTACTATGGGCTGTTCAGGACTTGGTTCCGGTTCAGCTGGAAGTTTTTCGTCATGAGAAATGGCAATGGGATCTCTTTGTAGGACGGGCTCTGTGATTGATTCAGCTCCACCAGTGAAACAACAAAAAACTGATCTTAGAAATCCTCCACGATTACGACCAGGTCGGCCATCCCCTGATTTCCCTTTGGGCCCATCATTTGGTTCTGTCAATGGCGTTAACTCGGCTTGATTCTGATTGGTTGGACTCGCCTGATGGATTATAGAATCCATTTTATGTTTATAACTAGGAATAACTATTAGGATTTGTACGAGATCTTCAAACAACGATCGAGCGTGCCTCAAAAATTTTATATTAACATGGATATTAAACTTATGGATAGCAAAAAAATTTCCAAACAATAAAGTGACCGGCAAAATCGTACCGATCGTCTGAAATAGTCGGATAGGAGTTCTAGCTTCGGGCCAATGATACAATATACACGTGATAAATTGGAATTTCGCGGATATTTTCTCACCTTAGCAAATAACACCCGTACCATACTTGAAGGTCATCTAAAAAAAATTTATCATTTCTTCGTGTAACTTTCAGAATAGTATAAATATTAATACAAATATAAAGAAAAGAATAATATTTAGTATTTTTTGGAAAATTTTTATTATAAAATTAGAATTTTAAGAAAATGTAATCGTGAAATACAAAAATAAAAATAGGCAATGTGTTTGTCATGAATATAAACAGTTCATCAATGATCCCAAAAATCGTCTTTTGGCAATTGTTTGCCTAAAAAGGATCTTTTACCATTCAAAAGTTATGAGTATGTGCGAATTTCAGATTTTACTGAAATATATTATATGTCTTTATGATAAAGTGGGGTGCGCCTTTCCGATGGGCCAAATGACTATCGGGAAGACAAACCCCCTTTTAGAGCCTATATCTCACTTTTATGATAAAAGTTTTATCGTAAATATCGATAAGATCCTATCCTAACGCCATAATATGATCTTCAAGTTTGACAACTCGTTCCATAGATTTCTCATACTTCTTTTGCATAGTTCGAAGTTCAATTTCTTTTTCATTCGAAACGAAAGAATCAACCGAATCCGTATTTTGTTTTTGATTGGCTAATTCAATTTTCAATCTTTGTATTTGACCCTTCTGATTCGCCAGTTGATGTGACATTGATTTGTTTGGTGAGCCACCCAGTGTCCGAAGTTTTGAATTTTCTTTTTGTAACTGAATGATTGTATTTTTCATTTCGGCTGTTGTTCTAGGCGAAGTTGACCCCTTGATTTTTGCTGCCCCATGTGACTGATTCTTGAGATTGTCATTTTCGCGTTTCAAACGAACAATTTCGCGATTGGCTTCTGACACTTTCGCTTCTGATATCCGATCACTATCTTGAGTAGTCTCCAAAGAAGGAGATCGATATTTTGAATTTTGAAGTTTTATTAATAATTTTTTGACACGTTGATTTTCCGTTTCTAGACGATTATTCTCACTTTGGAATTGATCATTCTTTTCTTGAAGGGTCTTAGTAGGCTTGTATAATATAATCAATATTCATAATACATATAAACTCTTATTGGGAATATATAAACGTTTTGAGCTTATTTTCAATAGCTTTCTTTTCATCCCATCGTGCAAGTTTAACTGCTTGATCTCCTGTTTTAGCAATTTTATCGATTTCGTTTTTCAGATCTTCATTTTCAGATTTTAATTTGTCAATTTTGAAACGGAAATCATTAGCTTCTTTTGCATCAGCTGGAAGACGAATTTCTCTTTGAACACTTCGCACGACTGTTGTTCTATAAAACAGAATATTTTGGACCCTGGTAAATTGGAATTACCTTTCAGGAATATTTTTAATTTTACTTCTCAAATCTTGGTTTAATTTTTCTTTTTCGCGTAATTCTGATCTTAAAATTTGAATCATTTCAAGTGTTTCATCCCTTTCAGTTGATTGTAAGTCTGATTTATTTTCTAGTGCTCGGTTCTTTGCATTCAGCTGTTTACACTTTCGTTTATAATTTTCAAGCTCATTATTTATTTCTCTAGTTTTTGTTTCGATATATTTCTGTTTAGGTTGAAGTATCGTAGGTGGTAGCAATGCAAGCGCTTTGCGTAGGTGGAGATTAAATGTATTTGAATAAATGAAAGGCATCAATATTCAACCGCCCTGCGTATTTGCTTCTTCAACTTTTGAATCAGAAAGGAGTTTTTTCTGTTCAGCTTCTTTTTGTAAAAGTTTTTCTTCGAATTCTGATATTTTCTTTTCGTCATTCTTTATTTTAAGTTTTAACTAAAAACATTGTATCAGCTAGCTTCAAACTCAAGGCGGTTACCTGTGATATTATTTTTTCGTTTCGTTGATTTAATTGTTTCCAGTGAGTAAGTGATTTTGATGAAGATGAATTATTTTCATTTGAGCTTTTTTGAATTTTTATAAAAAATGATGAACAAAGGATTAATGACTCAAAATTTATGACTCATTTTTGATCTTTCAAACCATTTATTTGATTTCCATAATCTTCTTCCATACTTTTAATATGTGTTTGATATTTCTTTTCGTTTTCCTTCAAATAAACTCGGAACATCAGCACAAAATTATAAAAATAATTACCTCAAATTCAGCTTGTCTTTTTTGCATTTGATGGTGAATTTCTCTTTGCTTTTTCATTTTGTCAAGTAGAACTGAAGTATTTGAATTTAACAATTGCCTTTTATGGGGTTCGTAACAAAAATAAGCTTGAAATATAACTTATATTATATAAGGGTCATGAAACCTGAAAATATTTTTGTAAAAAAGTTAAATTTCTTACTTTTAACTGATTTCTCTTTTTTTCCAAGCTCTCCTCTAGCTTTTTCAGTTTCGTCAGTGATCTGTTTGTCTCGCAAGCCTTGTTCAGCAGCTGCTATTGATCCAATATGAACTGTTGCTGCTCTCAATTCTGTTGCTCTTTTAACTCCTTCATCATTCATTTGTTTTTGCAATCTAGCAAGTCGTTCATCATGTTTCCTTTCTAAAAGAATACGTTCTTCTCTTTGCTCCCTTAGTTGAGTTTTCAAAGTGTCATAAAGTGGGGTCTGTGGTTCCTCTGTCGGATGATTTGAACAGGGTCAGGACAAACCCGACTTTATAATTTTGTAAGAAACTATAAGATTTTCGAACAAAATTATTCCGAAATGACAATTTCGGGTTGATGTTACATACAAAACATTGTACACATCAAAATGAAAACATTCCTTAGTTTTTCTTCTAATCTTGAAATTGTTTTTCCTCTTATTTGTAGTTCTTGAATTTTTGAATCAAGTTTGGCTTCAGCATTATGAGCTTTTTGTTCTAAAAGAATCATCTTTGTAGTCACATCTGCCATTCCAATAGCCTCAGAAGTCGTCTTTTGCCTATCAGCTAATTGAATTTGAGTATTTTCGTGATTATCTGATCCGAACTGGCGTATGCGAAGTTTATACTCTCCCAGAATTTGATCTTTTTCAACAATTTCTCGCTCTTTAGAAAATAATTTTTCTCTCATTTCTCCAAATTCAATTTTCAGCTGATTGTGCTGTGAGTTTAGTGCTGTGAGATTGGATCTGAGTCCATTCGAATCTGCTGTGAGTTGTTGACATCTTTCATCAGCATTGGATGACAAGTTTCGATTTTGTGCAAGCAAAACGGCACGTGATTCATCCCTTATTCGAGTATCATGTTCTAGATTTTTTCTCAAATCTTCCACAATTGCATCATGCTGAGCCCTCAATATGTCAACACTGACAATTTTTAGGTTAGAACTGTCTAGCTCATCCTCTAGCACCTTAAAATGGTTTTCAAATTGGAGCACAAATTGGATAGTTGATTAGGCGTCAATTCGAAAACCCACCTTTGTTGCTTCAATTTTTTCTTTTATTTGATTTTTTAAAAATTCATTCTCATTTTCGAGCTGTGCAATATGACGTCTCAATTTTAGTTCGTTTAATTTTATTTTTTCTGCATTCTGCTGCCACCTAGCTAGTTTTTGAGCTTGAACATCTGGCATAGCCGTATTGAGAGTATTCATCAACTCTTGCATATTTAACTGCTTGACTTGATATTCCTGCATTTTAAATTTTAGCTGATTTCTTTCATTTCTCACTTCAGTAAGCTGATCAGAAAGTTTTAACTGCTGTTTTCGAATGCCTTCCAAATCCGCCCGGTGGCCTTGTAGTGATTGAATTGGAACAGAACCAGCGTAACGTATTTTTAAATTGTTTAATTGGCCATTTATGATTTGAAATCGTTTATTCTCGGAACGAATCAATAAAATTAGAGTTGCATCCTTCTGATCCAAGTGTTTCTCATATTGAAGCAATTTTAAGTTTAACTCATCGTTAATATCCTTATCACAGATTCAATTTAGCGGATAGGCGATGTCATTAACCGATTAATGATAATTAAAATGACGGTGTTTAATTGGCTGACAAAAAACAAGGACGGCTACAATTGAGAACGATCCTGAAGGAATTGATTTCTATTTTTCACTATATCAATATGAGAATTGAGTTCTAAAATTTCGTTTTTCATGAGCAAACAAGTGGCTGTTGGATCCTCATCTAGAATTGAAGACTCGTCAAGCATTTCTTTCAATAGAGCTTCTTTATTTTTCAATTCTCCGATTTCTAGTCTGACAAGGGATGTACGAGAATTCTAAAGTGGAATGCGTCTTCCTGGTGATCGTCGTCTCTATACAGCCACAAGCGGAATTCGGGCCAATTGACCATAGGGTCTCCCTCTTTAATGTCGGTCAATGTTATATATCTATGATGTTTGTCTGTAGATCCCCTCCTGAGTCGGTCTGTTTGAGTTTGTTCCAATTCTGCTAAAGTCTTATATTTATTCAACTCTTCATTATCTTCGAGTGATTTATTTCTTTGGAAAGTTTTCAACTCGATGCTCAATTGATCGATGAGCTCGTTCGATTGATAAATTGAAAACCAGCCTAAGATGCTGGAGCTCTGCAAGCTGCTGTTTGTATTCTTCAATCTTCACGGAATCAAGCAGTTGCTTGCGCATTTTTTCTCCCTGTTCCTGTGCTTCAAAGTTGGCGCTAGAGAGATCTTTCACATTTCTCTCCAACTCAACAATCCTAGCAGTAGATGTGTCAACAGCAATTTGCAATTCATTATTTTTTCTATTTAAATGTTCTGTTTTCTGCCTCTGATTTAATTCGGCTATTTCTAGGATTGCAACTTTTTTTCTTGCAGACATTTCTGATCCAGTTGCATCAAAATCTATTCCAGCTTTTGCCAATAATTCTTCAAGTTTGACATTTTTCTCACGCGATGTTTTCAATTCTTCAAAAGTAGAATTCTTTTCACTTTCAATTATTTCCAAGTCTTCCATCAGACTAGTCATTTTGATTTGCATCAGCTTTGAAAAAGGGTCACCAGACAGTCTGCATGTATTCCTGTAGACTATAAATCAATGTGTAGCGATCAATCCTGTCTGGGTATCCCTGCCTTTGAATTCGAATTTGATTCGTTCATTTCGCGAATTATTTTAGCATTTTCGTCTAGCTTTGCTTCTAGCTGGTCATATTGCGCTTTTGGGACTGAATTTTCTAAATCGGATCTAAGATGATTCAATTGAAAATCGAAATTCTGTTTGATCAGCTCAAGTTGACGAGACTCTTGCCGAATGCCTCCACGATGTGTCGCTATATCAGCAAGCAGATCCTCCTGTTTTGCCTTCATCGATTTTATTTCATGATCCTTCAATTTGTGAACGCGTTTTTGACGTTGAAGTTCTATTCGAACATTTGTAAGTGCTTTATTTAGAGTAACGAATAGCACTTTAACAGCCACATTACCGTACAGTGCCAAAGACATCAAAAATGCAATTTACGGACACTTCCTTTTAGTGGCATCCAGAAATTTCGGAACTAACCGGAAGCAGCTGTTCCGAATGAGCACTAGTGCCAGACTCTAAATAGAGTCTGTGTTTGCCTTTTGATGTCAAATTAAATCTTGAAGCCCAGAAATGTGCCACATTGAGTTTCTGTACGGTTTAAAGGAGGCACAGAGAGTTAGGGTACAATTAGGGAGATAGATTTATTTGGTGCACTCAGGTTGAGATAATATCAAGGTCCGGAAGTGCTAAAATTTGAATAAATATAATGACTATAAAGTTAATTAATATCAGGATTAGCTGAATGGCGTCCTCTATATTGAATATTCGGAGAGTTGTCCTCCTCTTTATCTCTTATATGAGCAAGTACTGATATTAATTCCCTTTATAGCCATTATGTCGAAGCATAATTTCAGATTCAGAACGCTTGATAAGGTGACTGTTTATGCATCCATTAGTTGAGGTGATCCGTTAATCCTCGCCTGTGATGGACTCGTTCAAATATTCTTTAATTTCATCGTCATTTCCTGAAGCTAATTTTTCACGAAGATTTTTGAATTCTTCGAGATGAACTCCACATGCAGCGATTTCGTCAGAACTGTTTTCAAGATCGACTTCCATTTTTTTTATTTTGTCGTCAAGAAGTTTTTTTTCTGAATTCCATAGATTTTCCTTTACTTTAAATTCAGCTTGAAGTTCTTCTAGAGATACCTCTTTGGTCTTGACTTGAGATGTTACATCAGCCAAAAGGTGTTCTTTATAAGAATTTTCATCCTTGAGAATTTCGATTTCTTTCTTTAAAACATCAAAATTTGTTAAAACAAAGAGATTTTCACCAGTCGACTCGTTATTCATCGGTGGTCGCGGTGTTGTAGTTAACTGTTCTTGAAGGGAATCAATCTTTGCATTTAGCTGTTGTACAGTGGCTTTAAGTTCACCTCCAGCGGACTTATCTTTGGGAATCAATTCTAATAACTTTGATAAACTTTTACTTTCTTTGGGATTGAGAGATTCATCATTACCATTCGATTGAATTTCATTTCGGAGTTCATTCAAAATATGGTTCAAATCATCTGAGCCTTCCAATAGGGTGTTCACCTAGACTCAAGGTCCTAGACTGGCCTTCATTTAGGGTCTGACTAGGGCAAATAAGTGATTTTGAAGAGGATTGAACAATGTGGACACCCAACCTATAGATGTTCTTTCTGAAGCTTTTATATGAACAATATCTTTTTTCAATTGTTCGATTTTTAGCTCAAGTAATTCATTTTGATGAAGAACCGTTTCATACTTCTTTTTATATTTCGTAGGCTTCTGTCTTGGCGAACCTTCATTACTTCCCCGGTTTGATCTGTCGAGAAATTTAGCTCGTTTTTCGTGTACGAAGTTAGGATCATCCACAAGAGAGTCAATAAAATCGTGGACGAGTTCAAATTGCTCTGGTGTGAGACCTTCTGCCTGTGCACGTTGATAGGTATCTTGTGTTGCCTTAAAATGGTTTTCAAAAAAACGCTTTGGCATATATCTCAAGTAAGTAAGAATAAGGTGAAGCGTGGATGTCAGAATAAAAACCAACCTTACGAAGATTTTTTTTTAGATGTAATCTTTCTTTTTCTAAATTTTCAATTTCCCTTTCCATTATCTTTAATTCAGCGCCTTGATTTCGATTCTTCAGGTCTAGCTTTCGTCTAACCCCGGCTACGAATTCATGGTTTCTTGGCTCCATCTCAAGTTTAAGTCTAAGCTCATCATTCTCTGCTATCATCAAGGCCAGCTGATCATCCAGATCACCAATACCGAGCGTAAGTTTTAGTCTTTCGTCATCGCGTTGCGACAAAACATTTTCCAGTTTTTCAATTTCAATTCTGGCTTCGGGTAATCCTTCGATTCCAGCTTCAACATTTTCTCTTCTAGTAGACTCTCTTTGAAGTTTCTCTTCTACTTCTCTAAGGTGAACTTCGGTATCGTTTAGAGTCTGAACTGTCGATTCTTGATTCTTTTTGAGATCATTGAATTCGGTGTTGAGTCTTTCGTATTTATTCAAGATCTGACTCATTTGAACTTCTGGAGAAATACCAGTCGTGACCGATTTCATCATTTCAGCATTTTGTTCCATTTCGGCTGCAGCTTCACGCATTTGATTTTCAAGAATCTTTGAATGATCTTGAGCCGCCTTAAGATCTTCTTCAAGACGATTTATTCTCTGTTTGTCTGGTGCTAACTCGGCCAAATTCAATCGATGTTCTAATCCTGATAGTTTATGTTTTAATTGAGAATTTTCACGTTCTTTTTCTTCGTTAATTGTGACAAATTGCTCAGTTTTAGCGGCAACTTCACTGAAAATCGCATCGGCTTCATCATCTCGCTTTCTGACTTCTAATTTTAGTCTTCGAATTTCGTCATCCTTTCTTTCTAGCTCCATTGTGACTTCTTCTGACTTCATATCACGTGTACCGACCAGAGATTTCATTTTGAGATATTGATCAGTCAATTCGTCCATTTTTTCCGCCGCTGAAGCCATTTTACCTTCCATTTCCTGATTAACAGAAACCAAATTCCGATTTTCATCTTCAATGCGTGCATTGGAATCTAGCAACAGATTGATTTCGTCACGTTTCTTGCGCAGTTCATTGTTTAATGTATCAACATCATCCCTTATTGCTGTCGCATTACCTTTTCAAAGATTCACGGGCTGTCTCGAACGACAATCAAAACTGATCTGATTTAAAAGTCTTGCCCAGGGAACCCTGCCTTGATCACGAATAGTCTTTTGAGCAAGTTCAAGTGCTTCATGTTTTTCGCGCTCGAGCATAGCTTTTTCATCTTGGAAATTTCGGGCTTGAGTTTGAAGTTGTTCGTTGAGCTGATTTATTTCAACTTGATGATCAACATCTTTCTGTTGCATTTCCATTTGTAACTGTCTAATATATTGTGTGTCTTGCGGTTGAGACACACTTTGACCTCTTGTTTGACTTTCTAGCTCTTCAATCTGGTCATCCTTCAACTGAATTTCATCGTATAGAATTTCATTTTCGTTTTCTCTTATTGAAAGGAGCTGACCCGCGGCTTAAAAAGATTTTTAGGCTGAATGAAAACGCTGATTATACTTGTGAGAAATTCAGAAATCTGGACAAAAGTGTGACAAAATTGAAACGATAAATCTGGTTCTTACCATAATAAAGCTTCCGGATCAAGTCTGGGTCAAGTTCATCTACAGGAAAAGCCAACGCATCCTGAATTATTCCAGATACTTGATTTTTTGCCTCTTCTGAAGAATCCTCCAAAACATTTCCATTTTCCGAAATGTTATTTAAAAGAGAAAGTTCCTCCTCATCTAAATCCATCTTTCGACAATCTAAAAATGACAAAAATAGAATTTAATTATGAACTTGGAATCTAGAATAGAACATGGTTGGTGCTCGAAATGACGAATTTTTGAACAGTTAGACGGAACTTTAAACAGAATTAAATAGCTGGATTGCACGAATAGCTGAGCTATGGATTCAAAAATTATTTTAGATGTAACATACTGTAACAAAATATGTATGTTACATATTCACCTCTGAATTCGAAAATAGAATCCCTTTCCTTCATCGGTCTGCTTCTTGCTCAAGATAAATTGCCGACCCAAAGAAATATTTTGAAAAATATGAATAAGCTGGCGAACATCAAAATTTGAGACTTGTAATTCTAGAGCTACGACTAGTCCAAATAAAACAGTGCCCACACGTGGTCCACCACACGTACTGAAATAATTTTCAGAAAACTTACGAAGATTTTAGGTCAATAAATCGTTATAATTTCTGATAAAATGATATATAAATTATATAATCTATATAAATCATATGATTACCTTATTATCAATGGTGGGGTCGATTTTGATCGTTGTTGAACAAACCGATTAGCAATTAATTTGATAAGTTTGGCTAAAGAGGTTGAGTTCACATTCAAATGAGGGTTGAAATTGTCAAAAACATATAAAGAAAGACATCTCTAAAAATCATTAAATTATTGTTCGCTTTCTCTCCCTGATCAACTTACTTTTTCCTGATTCTTAGAAATGTTCATTTGATAGGATTTACATTCGTTTGATGATGATGTTAATTTTGTAGAAACGACAAAATCACCAAGATTTAAGTCGTTTTGATCAGAAAGAACTCCTGTCGATGATAACCAATTGAACAAAATCTCATTTCGTGCTTCTTGTTTTGAATGAATAACTGTTAACATTTCAGTCTAAAAATTAAACGTACACAGGCCCAATCAGCAAATTTTTAATTCAAACCGAGCAAGATATTTAATCCTTTCACCTTTTCACTCCAAATCAAAGACCATAAATCTTCAGGATGAGGAGCAATTTCCCCAGCCAGGACCATTGGGATTGCACTTGATCCGGTTTGAATTCTTGAACAGTTTATATAATCATTCGGTCTATTTGATAGTACAACTCGATTCGAATCAAAAGGAAGAATTATATTTTGACGATTTTGTTGCTTATATAAGTCACCAAAGGGACCTTCAATTAGTTCACGGACTTATTTTTCCAGTATTTAAACTTTAAGTAACGATCCTGACTGAGTTTGGCGGCAGCCATTGATTTCATAGCGGTATCTATTGTTTCATCTGGGAAGTGAAGGGACGAAAGTGCATTAATTAATTCAGGGGGAATATTTTTAATTTCATTTCGGCTAGTTTTAAGATTTTGAAGATTTGCTTTGGATTGGTTACACTAAGTGAGCGGTTTTGTCATGGGATGGTTTTGGTTGAGGGTGTTGTATTTGATAAGGGTTGGGTATTGGGTTAAGGTTGGTTTAATAGTTTCAATTTTAGGTAGAGTTTGGGTTATTGTAACACTGCCCTATTATCTCCGCTTCCGTGACAAGTTTTGGTTGCGGAATAGATTGAATCGGTTCTGGTTCTGCCATTGATGTTAAATCAGATAGCAAATCAAAGTTTGATAACGCTTTGGATGTATGCTGATTGGTTTCTGGGGATCCGACATCTGGTTTCACCTGACTGACAGTCTGTACCGGCTTGGTTTGTCTGACTGGTTGTTGCAGCTTTAATGAAGAAAATGATGACGCTGTTGTTGACAAGAGGGGAGGCGGCAAATTAGCTGGGATAGATGAGCTTTGATTGGATGAAATTGAAGAAGTCTGATTTATTTGTTGACCAGGTTGAACTTGACGGATTGAATTAGAAGAAAAATTTGGTTGTTGGTTGTTATTATACTGAGCGTTCATTGGCTGATAGCTCTGTCTGATAGGCTGATATTGCTGTGTTATCTGTTGTGGAATATGTCGTTGTTGTGTGGAAGGTTGTGATGGAGATTGATATCTCGCTTAGAATGGTTTTCCAAAAGTGGTTCAATTTGGAATTCGGAGTCTTCTTTTTGGACCTAACCTACGTAACTAAACGAAGACTAAAAAATTACTAGACAGTGTATAATTTAGACTAAAAAAATTACACAGATAACCTGCTCATTTGGTATTTTGAGTTTTCACTACAAAAATGTTATTCTAAGAGCCTCTCAACTGACGGTAAACATTTTTGAAAACCCACCTGATGGAATAACTGAATAAGGTTGACTTGGATAACGTAAATTCTTTTGCGTTGAAGATGTTGTATTTGTCTCAGCCGGTTTACGATATTTCATCAACCAATCATCTGTTGTTGAATTCATGTTATCCTGAGAGATGCCATTGAATAATGTATGAGTTCCGTTTTGCGTGAGCCGGGGCTGCATTTGATTGGTCGATAGATTTAGATTTTGATATTGTGAAACAATCGAAGGTGAAGAAGCCCTGATTGCACCGGGCATAGCGCTTTGCAGATTAGGGTCAGGACATACCGACTGACTATGGCCGTTTCTATTATGGTTTATCGGACTCAGGATCACAGGTGAACGCGATGGCGTTAGAGAATTAGGCTGTGGCGCTAACGATCTTGCATAATTTATTTTTTGTGATTTCATTGCATCTTGCTGGTGTTGTTGTGCTTTCTTTTGTTGGTCGAGCAAAATATTCTGTTGGTGTTGCTGTTGTTGTTGCAACTGATGTTGCATCTGTTTTTGTATTTGCTGCTGCTGAAACTGCAGCTGTTGCTTTTGTTGAATTCGTTGTTGCTCAAGCATCTGTTGCTGTCGCTGATTGTTCATTTTTTCATTTTGAAGCTTCTCCATCATATCTTTTTGTTGCTGTTGAAATTGTTGCTCTTGTCGTAATCTTTGCTGCTCCATTGCTTTCATGTTTTGCAAAATTATTTCTTGTTTTTGTTTCTCATCTGCAAGTCGTTTCCTTTCTTTCTCCAATTCAGCTCTTTCTCGTGCAAGAGTGTCATCTTGTGGCAAAAAAACATTTTTTGGTTTCGGTGACAAGGGTTGATTGGGCGGTAATCCACCTTGGATTGAAACTGGCGGCACTGACCCGTGAAGATCCTCAGTTGGAATGTTGCGAACTGGAGGTGGTAATTGACCAAGAGCTTCATGGGAAGAAAAGCCATGACTTGTTACAGCCTGGGATGGAGTGATACTAGATGGTGGTAAACGGCTCTGCGGCTGCTGTATCTTTGAAGATTTCATCCTTTCCATATTTTTATGAAATTGCTCCACAGCTGATAACCGCGGACCACTTGCAGAATTTGATAGACTCACATTTGGTGCATGAGATGGTGCAGTAGGGTGTGGATTAATTTCCTGAGGCAAATTTTGAGGAGATGGTCCCTGTGGTCTGTATTGAGGTGTTTGAGCTTGTTGAGGTGGATAATACATTGATTGATTTGGATTCATTGCATGTCGAACAGCTGATTGCGGAATACCGGGTAGCTTTGGTATGGACTTTGGTGGCATTATTGTCCCTAGGTCACCACCTTGTGACAAAAATTCAAGAAATTCAGGATCATTATCCATCCCGAGTTCTTTCAGCTCAGCCATAAGATCGTCATTGATTCCTTTGGGTTTTGGCTTAGGTTTGGGATTTTTCGGGCGGGCTGGTACAAGGATTTTCGATCTTATTTTGTCACGCATCGATTTCGCCGCTTCTAAGACGCCAGAGATTTTTATCAATTCTTGCTCGAGATTTTCGAGAAATTTTCCCCCATTCTCCATTTTTGTCACTATTTCATTTGAAGACTGACTTGCCAAGACCAACTGATTAATTTTATCGTCATATCGCTGATTTTCTTCTCTTTGGCGCTTATAAACATGAGCGAAATTGAGTCGAGCGTCATCCAGGACAGAGAGAATATTCTCTTGAGCAGCAAGATTTTGTCTAATATAAGCACACACATCATCATGCTTTTTCAGCTCACGAGTATAAATATCTCCATGAGTATGTTCTGGTTCACCGGCCAAATGGCCAGTTATATCATCATTATCGAGATTTAAACGAAGTTTTGTACCTGAAACGAAAAATTGAATTATTATAATTATAAAAGAAAAAAACTCACCTAAATCTTTTCGCTGACTTTCCATTTCTGCAATTTTTGAAACGAGCTTCGTAACAAGTTCAACTGCCTCCTTTTCTTCTCCTTCCAAAGTCTTCAAGGCTGGCAACTGAGATTTCACGTGATCCATTCCCTGTGCCAAAACTTGAAGATTTTGAATCGACACTTTTGCTGCAGAAATGAACATCACTGTCGGTTGCTTTGAAAGGTTTTCAAATAAAGTTTTGAATCAAAATTTCTGTTTCGACTAGCTATACAGACTTGGTAATAAAGTAAAAACCAACCTTAGAATCTTGAAATGCTTTTTCAATTTCTGAAATACGTTTTTTGATAGCAGCCCAGCCTGGATCATTTAGCTGACCACGACTAGTTTCTGGACATTTTAAAGTATCCGCTTCATCGTTCTGAACTATATCTAAAGCGTGTTTAATGTTTTGATCGAACGTCTGGTCCTTTGTTTGAAGATTTTCCATTTTGGATTTGATTCGTTCAAGTAGATGCTTTGTGTCAGATTCTTTTGCAATTGCCTCAATAAGATCATCTGGAAGATGATCCCGTGGTTTTTCATGTCCTACATTTATACCAGCTGCTTCTAAGGAGCTTTTACACTTTTCGAGTTCAATATTTTTCGCATTTATTTCTTCTGAAATTTCTCTCCACAGTGAATCTGTCTTTTCGGTATAATTCGATGCTGCAATAAAAGCCTCATCGGGAACTAAATTCGAGAATAATTCGTTTTCGGGCTCAATTTCCGGTTTCCACTCCAAAGCTTTCACCAAATTGTGTGATTCCGGATTGGTGACGTCATTATTGACCAACATATGATATATAAATTCATTGTCCTTGACGGCGGATGTAAGAGAACCTTTTATGAGTTAGAAATCGAATTTTGACGTGATTTCGAAACGAAAATAGACAAAACCACATACATGTCTTAAAAGTGGGGAATTCTAACCCTTTCCTTCGATAACATCCCTAGCATACTGAAGCGAAAGTGCACAGCCATCTCGATATTCTCCTCCCAATTTTCCAGCTTGTTTTTCTGCACTTTCTAATGACACTTTTGATTTTGTAAAATATCCAACGGCTTCTCCATATTCGCTGGTCTCATTCGAGGCACATCCCATGCTATAATATGATATGGCTTGATAAAATTCCATTTTGATAATAGTCATTTTCTTCATTTCTTGACCAACCGAATCAGATTTATAAAATTCGTTATTATTAATTTCACCTTCGAGGCGTTCACAATAATCAGCACATTGCCACGCTAGCTTTGAAATATTCTTTTATAGGTTTGTAGATGGCCATTAAAAACAATTATACAAAAACCGTAATCATCAAATGTAGCATGCCAAATATAACTTTTACAAAACCATGTTATGGTCCATAAGTTATGGAACTACTCATAATATTAAGCGATTAAAACCTTCCTTAGCAGTCATTCCATCTCGAATAGATTTTATAACAATTACTTCTTGTGCTTGTTGCAACATCAGCGTTATGAAAAGTCTCAAATTTTCATTTTTCAAATCTGGAGATGGTCCTGATTCTGAAAATTATCTTTGTCCCTGATTTGACTTGTGATCATTTTACCTGTACTTTTCTTTTGCAAAAATGATAAAATTCCAGCGCATCTTTGGAACATCGAACATGCATTTTTAATACTTGATTCGCCTTCATCAAGATTACTTTCTTCTTGGATTTTGAAAACAGCAACTTGTGAATGAAGACTTGCAGTATTCCAAACAGCTGTAGCCAATTCAAACCAGCTGCTATCATCGTGATATTTTTTCGACGCGCTATTAGAATTTCTCCAGCAGTTACCCTCGAATTTTAGATCCTTAAATCTTTTGATTATTGAATATATCTGACCAGTATAAGCTTCCATTTGCTCAGGCCATGTTTCAAAGTTTTCTATTGAGGCTTAGGCGGTTTAAACACTTTTATCCCGTTTAATTCAAACGGTATAATACCGTATTGAAATTATTAATCATCTTGGGCCGATCAGGATTTGGAAAGGAACAAGTTAGTTTTTCAACCGGTGCCTTCGCGGTGAAGGATAGCAAGGACATCCTTCCTAACGCGTTCAAAAATACAAAGTTGTTCGTGGAACTCATCTGGATTTCTTCCACTTCGTGCCAAGGAAACCCTATAAATAATAAAACGTTATTCTAGCGCTCAAAAGTGAAAATGGGTTGATATTGATGTGATCCGACCTGAGTTCAGAGATTATATTTGGCGTGAAGTCCGAATCTGAAGGTCGTTTAGAAGGAATGAAGAAGAAAGGTAAAAACGGTAGAGCATCCATTTCTCTCTAATTCAAAGAATCATTATGGTGATTCAGAAATGTTTGTTCAAACAGCTAAACGATCCACCGAAAAAGATTACTTCGAAAAACGTTCGGTGACTCGTCAATTGATTTCGGAACAATGACGCATGAAATACATTTGAGGATTTGCCACACGTGAAACAATCTTTTTGAAAATTTGGCGGAAAATACACTGAAGCCCCCCTTAAAAAACATTGTAATGAACAAAAGAGCACTCCAAGAGAATGTTGAACCCAAATAAGTTATTTATTCGAAGTATTCAAATGATTTTATTGTGAAGACTTCGGTGGTTTTTTTGCCAACTCAAATTCGCTTTTCGGCGATCATGGAAGATTGAACGAAATTATCATTATAACCGGAAATGTTCCGAAATTATGGCGAAATGTTCCCGAAATTATTTTATCCCGAAGAAAAATGTTATTGAATCTTGTAATGAAGAAGATTATTATACTAAAAAAGTCACTAATCCTGTTACCCACAATCAACTCGTATCATATATTCTCCCTCAAAAAACTGACGTTTTTGCATCTGAGAGGTTATCTTGGACTTACTCGTCATTTTTGTGGCAGAAATATGATATCCCGAAATCCTTCAATGAATAATACACATTTATTAAGACTAGAGATATGGGCCACGAAAACATTTGGTTCGCACATAAAGGAAAGAATACCTCCGGCAAGGGTTACAGACATTGTCGTGTCAATGGAAAGAAAGCTGTTGGTCTTATCAAGAAATACGGACTCAATATGTCCAGACAAGCATTCAGAGAAAATGCTAACATGATTGGATTCAAAAAACTCGACTAAATTGTGAGTTTTCTTACAATTCTAGTTTTTGACGAAAAATCGTTTCTGATATCTTTCAAACCCACAAAATCTTTTTAGATCACGAAAGAAGCTCATACTCCTCGATGATAAACTGTCGTTACACTGTGATATCAATAAAAGATTATCCCGGTAAAACAAGTTTTATTGATGTACTTGCGTAGGTTCACACCGGAGGCTATTCGTTATTTGACAGATTTATTCCTACTTATTCATAAAAAATGGCCGCATTGCTTGATTCGAGAGACAAAAAATACTTGAAGATAGAAATTACGGCCGAAGAGTATTCGAACATTAGATGATTCGAATGGACCGAATTCGTAGTCGTTTGGGCAACTTGTCGAGTCGTGATACGGAGGCGTTGAGTGGTGCCCTTTCAGAAAATTAACCACCGTTGTTTTTTCATTGTTTTCGTAGACAAAAATAGGACAAAGTCTTGACCCGTCCAAATGCTAGAGTGCTTCAAGTTGAAGTTTCACTTGACCCAAACCCAGACTTTGATTTAGAGTCAGATTTATGACTTACAGAGATGATCTTATTTTACAATTTTGTTTACATTTGATGGGTGTGAGACTAGTATTCTGTCGTCTGAACTTGATTCTCCTGATTTCTTTCATCCAGTTTTTATTATTGAGATATGAAATTTCGGACATTTGCGGCAAGGGCATTATCCGTCTCGGTCTTGAAGGCAAATCAAAATTCCGGACATAACGGTTATTCAAGGTCAGTTTTATTTTGTTACGGACTAAATGCTGAGAAGCTTTGTGCAAGTTTTGGGCCCAAATAGGTTTCTGCTTTTTGGTCATAATTGGTTTGATAGTTTCCTAGAAATCACTCCGATTATTATCGAAATTTTAGTCCGAATTCTTATTTTTTGGGACAAATTTTTTTGAATGACGTCAAGAATTTGATTGAATTGGCGAAACTACGTGGTTTTATAAGTTCAAAAAGTTTTAGACTCAAAATCATTCTGTTTTATCAGCCTAGAGAACGGACCCCTCGCTTAACGAAGTTCAGTGTTAGACCAATGTTGTTTTCGTCGGTTAGATCTTATCTTTTAGTTGGTGTAAGTTATTTTACGTTTATATTGGCTGATTATAAATAATTGATTAGATATTGCATTGGGATTGGCGGCCTAGCAGTCATTTCGCATGTGCTGAAGGAAAACGAAGATATCAAAGCAAAATCTGAAACAAAGAAATATTATAAAAGGGATGAAATTAAGTCTCACAACACGCCAGAATCATTATGGGTTTATTATAAAGGAACTATTTTTCGCTTATAAAAGTTACATCGCCAGATAGTCAATTTTGTCCCAGGCCCCAATATCGTCTTTTTATGCACATAGAAAATCATCTAATTTCACTAGAATTGTATTCATACTTCAGAAATAGGGAACGATGTTTTTTGGCTTCAACTTACGATTTTAGCGGCTATTTTTAGGAAACATCATGGGGTCGAATTTAAGCTCAGTTAGTGGTCAAGCATCGCATAAAACACCCGAGTTGTCAAAAAACGATGCGATATTATATAAGTAGGCTTAAATATGCTATATCACTGAGTGATATTATATCACTGATATATAATATCAGCTTGATATTATCAGGGCTCAACTATTTATCCTGAAAATCATAAAAGGACGAGTTTATGATGTTACTGAATTCGCTCAAGCCCATCCGGGCGGAATGTCAAATTTACTTCTGGCAGCAGGTGGCGATCTTGAGCCTTTTTGGAATATTTATCAACAGCATCAAACCGAAATGGTTCGCGGGATATTATCTCAATATTATATTGGTGATCTAGATCCTAACGAAGTCGTTGACATAAAGGCACGTTTCGGAATAATTTCCACACAATTGTTGGGGATTTATTTTGAAACCATCAAAAGAAAATTGATTTAACAAGTCCGTATGGAAATGAACCTGAACGTCACCCGTCGTTTAAGATAAATAAGAAAGCACCATTTAATGGAGAACCACCGCCCAGTCTCCTAAAACAATCATTCATTACGCCTAATGAACTTCACTTTATTCGAAATAGATTACCGGTTCCTGATGTAAAGGCACGGGGGGCGTACATGACCCTTCGTTTCGGTACGATCGTCGAAATCAAATTATAAACCAATCAAAAACCCTCAGTGGTCTCGCCCCCGTCGTAAGATTGAAGATTTTTCTTTTCACTTGATTTTTAATGATAAAACATATTCTTATACACTCGAAGAATTGAAAAATAAATTCGAACCAGTCGAAATACCAGTTACTATTCAATGCGCTGGTAATAGACGATCTGAATATAATCAACAAGTTAAAGAGAAAAAAGTTAATGTAAGTTCAAGGTCATACGCGGGCTTCGATTTGACGGATATTTCCGATTCTAGGAATAATTAAAATTAGAATATAATTATGATTGACTCGAGAATAAACGACTCGAATTCTGATTAAGGGTTTGACCTGGGGTCAATGTGCAATTTCAACATCCCGATGGAAGGGAGTTTTGGTTCGTGACATCTTGGCATTTCATGGTATTAGTTATGATGAAGCTGTAAAGACTGGCAAATGTCATTTACAAGCAGAAGGACTCGATCAGGGACCAGATGGGATCGGTACAGGTTCTTCAATTCCACTTTCAAGGGCATTTGATCCAGAAGCCAAAGTTTTATTGGCATATGAAATGAACGGTGAACCGATACCACGAGATCATGGATATCCACTACGTTTCGTGGTACCCGGTACGGTCGGAGCAAGACAGATCAAGTGGTTGACCAAACTAGAATTATCTCACGAAGAATCACATTCGGCAACACAAAGAAGAGATTATAAATATTTTGGATCGAATGTAACTGATCCAAAATCTATTCCATGGGATGATACTCCCTCTGTTCAGGAATATTTCAACATTTTAAAAAGTATAACGTCACACGGATCCATGAATCACGTACCAGTTATTTTGAATCGAAAAAGTACTTACCAGTAACATCAGCGGTTTTGGATCCGCCAAGCGGTACGAAAATTGAGGCTGGTGAATCTGTTGCTTTATCTGGCTATGCTTATTCTGGTGGTGGGAATGGTATTATTCGAGTTGATATTTCCTTTGATGGTGGAAAAACTTGGAATCAAGCTCAACTGTATAATGAAAATGATCCTTTTAGTCAAAAGAGTTTTGCTTGGACACTTTGGTCATATGAGGTGAATTTTTCAATTATTATGTTACAGATATCTTGGCTCAAATATGAAAACGTTTAAAATTGTTCTTTTCAGTTTATTGCTCCAGAAATCGAGGGCGAGATAAATGTGTGTCTGCGAGCTGTCGATTCGAATTGTAACACTCAACCAGACACTTTAAATGCTCTTTGGAATATTCGTGGTCTTTTAAATAATTCGTGGCATAAGATTACGCTAAATGTGATTCCTGATCAATCCTAAATTACTGTTCAAAAATCAAAATTCAAACGGTGTTAGAAATCTTAATCTTCCCTCGACCTCATATTTTTTCTAGATTATTTAAAAATTGTCATACCAAAGTGACTGTCACAAGCGTGACACAATGTGTTCAAAATGTTCTGATTGTTCATAAATCAAATATAGCTGACCGAAATGTTTCTGTCACGTGTTCAAGGGTACACGAAATTTCGTGAATCGTAATTCATAAAGTATGAATACTTCTGTAACCATTTATTCGAGCTTGATTATTATCCAATGGTGCCTAAATTCTTATTAGGTTCACTCTTTATTTAATTTGCTTTATTTATCATTACGTAGCTATTACGTAATACTAATTGTGGCTGAAATATAGAATCTTTCGGAACCTAACTAAAGTTTTTTTATAATTTTTAGATTGGCAAAAATGAGTGAAAAGAAACTATGTGGAATGGGCAATCCGCTTCTTGATATTCAAGCAACTGTCGCTGCGGGATATTTGGATCGTTATCAATTAGACTCAAATAATCAAATTTTGGCCGAGGAAAAACATGTTCCAATGTATAAAGAATTAATTTCCTGGTTTCCAGTAGACTATCTTCCCGGTGGAGCCACCCTAAACACAATCCGAATTGCTAAAGTAAGTTTCGAATAATGTCCCATAATTTAAGTAAAAATTTAATCCTATGTATTACGTAACATTTTCGTTAAGTGGATGTTGAATGAATCTGGTGGCGCTGTTTACTCTGGTGCTATTGGTGAAGATGATTTCGCCGAGACTCTTAAAGAGCAAGTTGCTAAATGCAAACTTGAAACGTCATTTTTTGTTCAGTCCGATTTGCCCACCGGTACTTGTGCCGCTTTAGTTTCCGGACAAGGTCACCGATCACTCGTTGCCAATTTGGCTGCTGCCAATACCTACAAAGCGAGTCACTTGGACATTCGTAAGTAGAAATAAGTTGAAATGAATAAGCCCTTAAAATTGTAATGTAGCTGAAAATTGGGGAAAAATAACCTCCTGCCAAATCTTTTATTCCGCTGGTTTTTTTCTGACGCCTCCAGAAGGTCCCGACGCAATGGAAAAGGTCGCATCACATGCCGCAGAAAATAATAAAGTAAGATTTAAAATACGATTTACTGACCTTCTTAAAGGTAAAGCCCCATGCTCTCTTTCGAGTGTCTTTTGGCCCGATTCCCGCTAGCTGTGCTAGAGAGCACTCAACACCTCAAAGCGAGCCCGGGACTTTATCGTTTTGAATTAGAAACCTCAAAAATGACTCATCGGACATGTCACATGGTCGTACCGGACATACTCAGTTAAAGATAATGATCTTTAGTTTCAAAATAATGACCGTTTTAACTAAAAAGTCCTTGAGTTTCGTGGTCAAATCGTTACTAGAAACGGATTCATTGCGACTAAATACTTTCGCCTCCTGACCGAAATCTCGAATGGACTAATAACAAGCGCAAAGGATGGTACCCTTAACTTAACTTTAAGATTTATTCGATTAATCTTTCCGCTCCATTCATCTGTCAATTCTTCAAAACTCAACTGGCTCGATTGATGCCATATTGCGATTATATTTTCGGAAATGAAACTGAAGCAGCTACATATGCTGAAAATCATGGATTATCTGCTGATACCCCCATCGAAGAAATTGCAAAACATATTTCAAAACTAGATAAAATTAACAAATCAAGACCGTTGTATTTACTCAAGTGAGTTCTATTATTGAACAATTGCAAGTAAGATATTACGTAAACAATTCTATTACGTAATTTTAGGGTGCTGAACAAACGGTTGTCGCAATTGGAGACGAAGTGCAAGTATTTCCTGTCACCAAAGCTGACAAATTAGTTGACACAAATGGTGCTGGTGACGCTTTTGTCGCAGGTTTTCTTTCTCAACTATTACTCGGCAAGGATTTGGTCGATTGTGTCAATGCTGGTCATTGGTCAGCTGGTGTTATTATCCAACATGTTGGATGCACATTCCCAGAAGAGTGCACATTTAGAAAATAAAAAGCACAAAATAATATAAGTTCACACTTAAATTGGCTAAAAGAGCTGTCTTTACCTGATATAGCCATTTTACCGAAACTGAATAAACTTTCTCTGCTGGACAAACGTTGGTCCACTTTTATTTTCTGTCACATGATGCCCAGAAGGGGATTTTCAAATATTCTGAACAATCAGATACTACTCACGCCTACGCAAAGACCTTAAATTCTATAGCATTAAACATGTTCCAGGAATAATTTTATTAAATTCGAGATTTTAGCATTATTGAGCCTGTCGGACAGAATGTCATCGGCGAGTGGGAAAACGATTTTTATTATTGATCATTCCCCATCCATGTCAAGAAAAGTCCAAAAACCAGTTAACTTATCCTACGCCCTGGAAAAAGCCTCAAAAATCACAGACGCGCCGAAAATTGAAGTGGCACAGACGCTTTGGACATGTGCTGTCCAGGCGATATCAGAATATTGTCGAATTGTCTGGGATATTTTTGGAAATGAAAGAAGTGTTTTATTCTTTGTCGGAGATTATAATCGAACACCCAAGGAATGGCTGAAATAATGTTATTGATAAAACGTCATAAGTGATGTTACCCAGTTAAAAGTCAGCCCTTGAAGCTTATCAACTCATGGGAAAACCAAGGGATGGATAAGTTTATGACTGTATTTGAACAGGTTGGCGGTGCACCTGTTGGAACCCAAGAACTGACGCTTAATACGCAACTAAAGTGTCTTGAAATGGCGATTTTAAAACTGACCGAAAATCGAAATCGAGATGCCAATGAAAGATTTAGTCGTGGTAGAATTGTTTTTATAGGAGCATTTGAGAATGATTCCTGGGAGAATATGAATCAAAATCAAAGTGAAGGTTTCTGACTAACTTCACTACTTTAACGTTGTACGTGCTTACTGATTTAAATTATGATTTCAAACTTTAATCATACTTGACTTTGTATTATAGTATTATTTGATTGAACCTTTAAAAGTCAAAGTCCTCTGAACCCACAGC
Source organism: Oikopleura longicauda (assembly GCA_004367895.1). NCBI lineage: Eukaryota > Metazoa > Chordata > Appendicularia > Copelata > Oikopleuridae > Oikopleura > Oikopleura longicauda. Next base: position 41,708 of record SCLD01152807.1, read on the forward strand.
AATGGCGCAAGCAAATTACCACAGCCATAAATTCTGCAAACGAAAAAGCAAACCGTTCGTCATCTCATCACCCACTAGCAGAAGTTGAAATTTTGCTTTTAAACTTGAAAGATACAAAAGTCATCAGTTCAGAAACAAAACTTTTTGCCGACGAAAAACTATTTAAGCTTGAAGTTTGTCACGTTGAAGCTGGAGAAGCAGCTAATGGGGATTATCAACTGACTGAAAAAATTATTGGTGAGTCTATTTTTTCCCAGAGTCTAGGCGTTTTTATTTTAAAACGTCATGTTAAGATCTTGTTCAACATCATCATAAACTAATGAGAACTACAGTAACAGAGATACCAATGAAAGAAGAAGCAAAAGAAAAGGATTCAAAAGCATATGAAGTTCCAATATTACATCCACAACTTGGAAATTCAACAGAGCGACTGAGGTAAATATACTACCACATAAAAACTTCCCTTGAACAAACTGATTGGCTAAAAAGTTTATATAAGTTTGAAATGGGACACACCAACAGTTAATAACGAGGTATTAAAATCGTGTACGGCAGCTGTTAAAATCTCACCACAAGAGGTCAATGCTCGGCATTCTGATTGTTTGACCAAATTTATTGTAAGTGGAAGAACTGTTAGTTTGATTGACTCTGAAGACGATAAAGAAGCAAAAATAAAGAAACAACATTTTGTAACAGCACATGCTGGTACCATCTATCTTCACAGAATAATGGAACCGCAGAAATTAAATGAACCTCCTCAATTATCTGATGGGTCGGGTGGAAAACGAAATGATTATAGAACAAAAGAATTTTATAATTTATTGAAACAGTTTACTTTGCATCCAACAAAATCGAAAAATCAATTTGAAACAAATATTAAAACGATTGAAAATGCTACCAGGACCAGATTATAGTCTCTAACTAATAAACTAAGCCCCAAAAAAGACATTCTAAGGAAATCATAATCTTGCCGAATAAGACTTCTAAATATGAGTCATATTATATGACTGATAATTGCAATTTAATCATTACTTCACAACTCACGTACCGTTAGTTACGGTCCGTAACCTTTAAGTTAATTTAACCTGATTAGAGTTTGGCCAATGATAAATTCTGATTCGGCACTGTATTCAATCTGTGGTGCTTCAACGAATAAAGGAGACTTACTAAATATTGTTTCCCAGCCTAATATGGCTGATGACGAAAAAGCCAAGGTAAGATTATTATTCTTATTTTCTTCAAAAATAAATATAATTTAAAGACGCTTCAAATAATAAAAGATTTGATAAAAGGAGAGTCAAATGGTGACCCTATTCCGTGGATCACAAGTCAAGGAAATTCCCGACCTCGTGCGCCCAATAAAAAAGAGCAGTACAAACGTTTATGGGTTGAGTTAGATACACTTCTAGAAGCATATCAGGGCAACTCTGTGAATCACCGATTTTTATATGAGGCATTTCTTGAACAAGTTGGAAAATCGAATAATAATTTTAAACGTGGAACTGACAAAATTGAGGTAGGATTGAAAACTGAATATGAAGAATTCATTTTGATTTTAGAAAATGGACATATCCAATCCAAAAACTGCCAAAATTGAAACTTTTCGAAATCCTTCACTTTTTGACATTTTCAAAGCTCAAGAAGATCAGATTGTGCCGAGAAAATTCTATGGACAGCAGACTGGCCTCGCAAAAGTTCAACTTTATCCAAAAATGGGCGGTGAATCAGATCAAGTTGATGGAGTGCGGAAGGATGGCTCTGACGCGCTCGAAAATCAAGCCCATCTTGATGCTCAGGTAATTCTAAGTTCAGACTTGAAATAAATTGATTAACAGTCATGATTCTTTCAGTTAATTTTCTATTATATGTACACTGGTTCGCTTAAAATCGGGACTCCTAAAAATCGGGAATGTCGACATTTCCCAAAATATGCGATCTCCTAAAAATCGGAAATTTAGCGAAATTCTGACAATTTCTCAAACATGTAATCTCCTAAAAATTGGGAATATCTAGAAATTTTCTACATTTTATTAAAATCGAAATAATCCAAACTAACGAAATACAAAATTGATCTCGGAGAGAAATAATTGTATTCAATGAGTTTCTCAAGCAATATAAATTCTTTAAGAACCAACAAATTATAAAAAAGCAGTCTATGATGGAAGGTCAACCAAGAATGAAAGACAATATGAAACGCCCAGCCGGTCCTGATTTTAGTCGCGATCCGAGGATGGATCCACGTCGCGGAATGATTGGCGATCCGCGTGACCCGAGAAATCGCGACCCAAGAATAAGAGATGATAGGTCAATGATACACACACAATTTGACCCAAGGCGACAAAATCGGAAATGAGTCAGAAAATGACTTATAGTCGATAATTTAAGTTATCTTGTACTGCTACTTCAAAAACTGATAAATCGCGTTACTCAATCTCATATTTTTTTTGTTTTCTAGTTTAGAACGAATTCGGGCCGAAGGAAAAAGCAAACTCGAAATACATGAATCATGAAATTGAATGGGTTCAAGACTTGCCATCTGGGGAAGGTAATATATTAACGACTCAAAAATAAACGTAATATGTGTTATTTAAGGAACCTCGTTTCTGAACCGTCAAAGTGCGTATTTCGCAACTTTCAGCTGGTCTATCTTTGATGCATTTCAAATCAGTGGTTTCTTCACTCCAAAAACGGCAAATGAATCCTCCTCAATCGTTGCAAAATTCTGTCTTGACGCAAATATTGACCGACATTCAACTCCTAAACAGGTTTGATCATAATAAAAACATATCATATTTATTTTTTTTGAATTCAGATCATAGATTGGCTTCATGAATTATCAAAAAAACTTACTCGCTCACCTTCTGGCTCATCGGTGCTAAATTTTACAAATTCTCCAATTCAAATTGGAATCATACTCCGCCATAATGACTATTTTTATACGGCCACTCTCGGCTGTCAATCTCATTTCGTAAGTTATAATCCGAGTTAGACGAAATCTAATCAAGAAATTGACCCACAAGCGTTTGAGAGGAGATCGATTGGCACAAATTAACCACATGTTTAAGTATCCTTCAACAGAACCATCTTCATTCTCGCTCGAAATTGAAGTTTGTGGTCCACATCAGATTTTGAATCGTGGTGAAAATTCATTCAACTTTGTTTTTGTCGCATCTAGAGGTTTAGTTGATTATCTTCAAAGTCAAAATATTCGTCATCCAGTTATGATAATTCAAGATGAACTCAGGAATCAATTTGAAAATTGTCAAACCCAAGGTGTTATTACTTTTTCAACAAAATTTACTTGAATAAATATCGCAAAGTTTCTCAATGATAATTCAGAGGATATATCGAGCGTTTCTACATGGACAATGGAATGTATCGAACGTAATTATGGCCGTATTCCTATATCTATTGAAGTGCTGCTCCTGTGCCAAAGATTTTGGTCAAATCAACCGAATTTAAACAACTTCAATCAATTACAACCATTATACGAGCAGATAGATCATCTTCAAATTCAAAACTCAAGATTTGTTCATGAAATTCCAGTTCCAACTGTTCCGATCCCTCCTGCTAGCTCAATAAATGTAAGCAAAAGTTACCGCTACAATTAATAATGACGAAATTTTTTCGCTGACTATACTTTGAATTATATCATATTTATATGAAATATTTTATAGTCTACCAATCAGACAACAGAACCAGAAGAAGACGAGGAAGATAGATTTTTATATGATACGGCACCCCCGTCGACGCCTATAAGCCGAGTTGATCCAGAGAATGATCCAAGAAATCTTAAAAATGGTGATTTCCCTGAAAATTGTGATAAACTCAAAAGCGTCAAAGCTCATGTAAGTTATCACGTTACGGGCTTTTTTATTAAAGATATGTTTCCAACGTCATTATGGTTTTAGGTTGAAGGATTTGATGAATTCACGGCAAAATTTCAAGAACGTTTTCCGAATTGTGATACAATGTCGGATTTCAGAGGAGCAATCGACCGACGATGGATAAATGAAACCCGATAATTTCGTGCTGAAAGCCTTTTTGCTTTGGATATAAAATATTCTGCCTTTTCGTATATTCTTAAGCAATAAATTCAACATAAATGAATTCATTGATCTCGACTAGATTCTCGAGTGACCTTTATTAACTTAAAAAGTTGAAAATGATTTGAACAGTTTTTCCGAGGAAAAACAAATGTTTTTCAAAGGAAACGACTTTCAGAAATCATTCGATCAGTACATTTAAATTAGTTAAGCGTGAACCGTTTAAACGGAAGACTATAAAACTGTAGTGAATGATGAAACATTTGTTCTTGAGAGATAGGGGAAAATACATAGACTTTTGGCGGTTTTTGCGACAGCCTTGGGCAACTTTGGAATATTTGGAGCCATAAATAAAAGCTCGGCACTCAGCCATAAATGTCTCACATGCAACATATTGAATTTTCAATCAGAGAATTAATACCTAGGAAGTGATTTTACAAACCGAATCTGTTATTTTTGAGTCAGAAAAGCTATTTTCGGAACTTTGTATTTTTGCAAATAAATGTGCGCAAAATTTCGATTTGCTGAAAACAAATTCTAAAAGCAATCATTTAATCTTATAAAACTTTAATTTACTTTGAACATCACCGGCTGGTTTTATGAGGGCTCTTAATTAACCAAACGGTTCTTTCGATCATTTAAATACCAGGTGCTAATAAAAATTGGCACCTGCTTGGTTTTCAGACAGTCTGGGCCAGACTTTAGTTCTTACGATGGTAATAAATTTCTTTCTAGAATATTTGCCCTTTGTCTCTTTAAACTTCCTGGTCTTAATTCCGGGTCAAACTTAATTCCAGAAAAAAAAATTCACTTTATATTATTTAAACTTAATCTTATTTTCTCCGAATTTGTATGGTTTTTATTCAATTCAAACATTTTAACTCGTAATAGAACAGATGTAGAACAAATTTGACCCGAAATCAAATCGAAGATTTGCGCTTATTTTTAAGCTTTTATCGACTTAAAATCACCAAACATTTATTTTAGACACTGCGTGTTTGTTATTTAGAAGCTCACTAACAGTGATTAGTAGTTCTAATATTCGACAATTGCAAAACTTCGGAGAGACTCGTTTGGGAAAATTTTTGCTCAATTCTGATTGGATGACTAAATCATAGTTGTGAATAACAAACGAAATACCTCGATCTTTGCCTTTATTACCTCTTGACCGTATTGTCCAATCAGATAAGAGAAATAAATATCGAATAATCAACAATTCGAACCAACGAATCAGAAGATGCCATCAGTGAAAGCTCTTTTCCTGACCAATGGGATTCTTGGACAGATTGGGGATAGGATGTGGTTCTTTGCTGCTTATCTTCTATTGGCTAAAGCTTTTCCAGGACATCGTCTTATTCTTGGTAAGGCTTACCTACACAATTCTCACTTTAGGCTGGTATTCCAACCATAAAATCTTTATCACGTGTTAAAATAGAAAAGTAAATAAACTAGTGCATTTCGCGACTAAAATGTAATTTTTAAAGGCTAAGTTTTAAATACGTTTCAAATCTACACAAATAAACTTCGTACTTTGAAAGTCACCCATAAATTTTTAATTAAAGGAGCAATCTATGGTCTTGCGATCGCCGTTTCCACAGCAGTATTTGCATCATCGGTGGGCAGTTGGATTGACAGAACACCTCGTCTAGACGCTGCGATCAGTTTGCTCATTGTTCAAAATTTATCAGTTGCCATTGCAGCAACAATTGAAATTTTTGGAATAACTCAAATGTTGCATTCTCCAGTTTCCAATTATGTAATGATTGGATTCGTAACGTTATTAGGATGTACAGGCATGTTGGGACACGTAGGCGTTTCTATTGTTCTCGAACGTGATTGGATACCACAAGTTTTCAAAGGAGAAGGTTTGTCATCATATTTCGTTTGGCAAATATTTGCATTTTCTAGGTTTAACTGATATAAATGCATGGGTGCGAATGATTGATCAAGGTGCAATGTTGCTTGGACCTGCGCTTGCTGGGGCAATAATCGGTTGGAATGCGGCTTGGGGTGCTGGTTTCATTGCACTATGGAATGTAATTTCACTAGTTATTGAAATATCACTGCTGAAACAGATTTATAATTCGACTGAAGAACTTCAAGTTCCAAAAGATTCAATTACTGAAGGAAATGATCATTTAAATGTTGACATAAAGAGAAGGGTCTCTTCCCGATGGTCATTTGATCCGAATTCCGCAGGGGAAAGTACAGAGACCACAACCATCGGGAACACGCAACCCACTTTACAACCCTGAATTGCTGAGACTTTTGACGAGAAAATTGATATCCTCGATTTAAGGAATCTAAAATAACTCGAATTTTGAGAAAAGCCGCTGAGAATGACCCTTAAATGCATTAAATGATCATAACAAGACTCATCGATTGATTTAAAGACAGGAATCAAAGAATGGTCAGAATCGTGGTCTTTATGGTTCCGCAGTCCAACATTTATTCCTGGTTTAGCGCTTGCACTCCTATTTACAAATGTTTTCCAACTATCATATATTGCTCAAGGATACATCACACTTCATTGTATATCAGACTACTTCATGGGAATGTTGATTTATACTTTTATTTTGTATTAATGTTTGTTTTAGATTACTTAGGGGAAACGCAAATAAATACCATAAATCATCACTGAAAAGCTGTAATATGGATATCAAGTGGATTATTTGGTCTTCTGGGAACGTATTTCTATAAACTATTAGTGGGAAGAATTGGATTATTATTTACTTCTGTTGTCGGAGGTATTCTTCATATATCATTCGTATTTGGCACTATTGGAGGTCTTTTCACTTCAGGTAATTTCAGCAAATTGTTATGGACCATAACTTATGGTTCAAGGTAGGCTCAAGCGTTCTCAAATCGATTTTCAGGAAGTCATTATGCTGTGTACCAACAAGGGTTTGATTATAATAAAGAAGCTTGTATCGAAGTAGAAACTGCTTCTCAAATGTTGAACCGAACCGATTTAATTTCAAATGAATTTATTTTGAATTACGAAACCGATTGTGCCCCACCAGATTCACTCCTATCAATAATAATCCTAATTTCATGCTGCGCGTTATCACGATGCGGTCTCTGGCTGTTTGATCTTGCCGTCAATCAAATGTTTCAAGAATGGGTTAAACCGAATCAGGTAAGTTTCGCTTTTGGGTAAAAGCACTAACGCCGTCAATTGAAAGCTAGAACCAATCAATTGAAAGCTAGAACCAATTGAAATTCATGAAATGACTGACGCAACTCTCATTTCGTAAAAAAACCGAAGTTTTGGCCAAAAATCGATATTTTTCCCAAATTTTGACCAAAAATCGTTTTTTTCGAAATTTTAGTGACTGAACTGAAATTCTTTTATTTAAAATTCATTAAATAAGGCAGAACTAAGGCTTGTGATCAAAATGCTGTACTCTGATTGGCTGAAATCAAAATTTCAATTTTTACCACTAGGTGGCGCGGGGGAGAAAAAATTTTTTTCGCAGAATATTCAGAAGGTCAAACTTAGTATGTGTACCAATTTTTAGGAACAAATATTTACAAGTCTAGTTTTTAGAAAATCGGTCCGAGGCGCGTCTTAAACCTAACTAACGGTAACCCAATTTTAGCGTGGTGTTGTATCTGGTGCTCAAAATGGAGTTCAAAATCTTTTCGATTGTCTTCATTTCGGAATAGTTTTCGTTTGGGGTGATCAATGTGAATTTGGACATGCAATGATATTAACATGTATATTGATGGTGATTGGTTATTCAAATTTGTTCCTCGCAGTGGGAATGGGTAAATTTGAGTCAGTTCAAGTATATAATGATGACGAAATTGAAACACAGGAAGAAAACGAAGAAATGATGAAAAAATCTTCGATAGTGAAGTTGAGTGAGAATTCGAGAGATGAAGTCGAAATTATTTCTTCAGCTGAAGAAAAAGAAAAAATGCTAAAACAGTGATGAATTGGAAATTAATATAATAAATTATTCACTTGCTAACAACTCATGGTGTGATCAGCTGATAGCCCGTTCAGATGGCGGCTAGCCCGATTTACCTTACCGGAAATATATTCGCGACAATCGTCTTTGCACGAATAATCCCTCGGTATAACATTAACTTATTTGTGCTAAAACGATCACATGAAAAAAACCACTTTTATGAATATACAGAAGTTTGATACGAAATGAGCTCCATTTTTCATTGTAAACCAAATAGAATTTGAAAAGTGGATTTTCTTATGTAATCTTCAATTTGGCGATTTTCAAATTTATTTTACTGTCTCAAACTGCTGAAATAGCCTGAGTACTTCATCCAAAAATATATTCATATTCCTTTGAGTATTATTCTGCAATGCATCATTTCATGACTCGCTGACCTTCAGAATGGAAAATAATTGGAGTGACGTTGAATTAAATTTATACGGATTAGTTGCCGGAAGAGAAGGCGGCGTCCTGTTAGCTAATATTTATTCTGAGGCA
>SCLD01152918.1:0-21740 GCA_004367895.1 Oikopleura longicauda
GAACTTCAATTGCACTGGAAAAGACTATTCTTTGTATAGAGGCGAAGTCTTCCCCGAAGAACTAAACGATCAGGGCGAATTCACTTGTCGCATGACGGATTGGGCGCGATTGAGCAAAGATTTGAATGAGATTGTTATTCCGTTTGCGCGACTCCAGGTGATTATTTTTCATTAAGTTTGAATATAAGCAAGTTGAATATGTTTATATGTTCCATTAGAATGGCATCCTAGAAATTAAGTTTTCTTCAACTAAAAGCCACTCGTTAGTAAACAACTTGCCTTTAAAGGGCGCCAACAAGTTCGGCACTGTCGGCGCATGCTGGGGCGGTTATGCAATGATTCGCCTGGCAATGATTCGCCTGGCAACGAACCCGAATTGCAAGTTCAGCATTGGCTTCCACGCCAGTCAACATGGGCAATTGCAAAATCTGTACGGTGATGATTACATGGCAATTTACAATGATATCAAGGGCGACATTTTCTTCTTCAACTCAGTCAACGAGCCGGAAGAGAATCGACCCGGTGGACTAGTCAATGAGATACTGGGCGATGCGCGATTCAATGCCAAGGACTACGACCAGGCACATGGCTGGGTCGTGCGCGGTAACATCAGCGATCCGGCGGTTAAAGTTGACGTTGACGATGCAATTCAACTTGCGCTGCAGTTTGCTTTGGATCGGAAATAAAGACTGTTTACTAGAGTCCGGCATCAAAACTGATCATTAGATTTCGAGAGAGATGTCTGAAGCACCCGGTCTAAACTGGATTCGAGCAAAATCCCATCTTCTAATGGCCACTTCTGTGATTACAAATTACAACAGACAGGTGTCTAAATTGCTAATTTATTTAAAATTATGCTTTCTCGTGGTAGCGCTTGCACGTGACGTCGCCATGTTGCAGGGTGATGACCATGTTGCCGTTCTCCAACGAGAAGGTCATGTTCGACTTTTTGCCATCCCAGCACTCCTCCGAGTTGATCTTGTCACCATTCAGTTTCATCGTTGTCTAGGCAAAGTAGACATGATTAAATGTTAATTTTGGAGATTAACACAAACCATCGTCTTTCGACCGTCCATCGTCGTGTACTCGACCGCCTTATTATCGGGAAAAACAAAGTTCGACGATTTAACAGTTGACTGCGTGTTGACGCGAATGCCCTCGGCCTCTTGGCTGATCTCGGTCGTTGACGAGGCCATTGCACCAGCCTTGCGCAGCGCCCAGCCGACGCCAACGGCCTTCATGTAGTCGTCGAAATTGTCGCTACATTTTAGGGCTCGTTTTTTAGATTCATTCTCCAGATCACTTACCTCTTCGTCAACTTCCACTTGCCAAACACCGACATAGTTCTACTGTCTATTTTTCAATTCTAATATGAAATGCGAAACTGGAGCCGCTCAGTTACGTTTCTACATTCGCAAATATTAGATACATGCTCTGATTGTTTGTACTGCCAGCATATTATTTGATGATGCTTTTACATTTTGAGTGAAGGTCACTTTCCGCTCGAAAGCTGCTTAATGTACAACTCCATGTTGTTCTAGTAAGACATGGTAAAGTTCAAATCACTGCACCTTGGCTTATCCGGGTTAGATGACTGTAATTGAGTTTCGTAATAAACTCATTTTCATCTTCACTCCTCCGTCAGATTACAGGTGTAGTCTTTATTGATCGATACCCGAAGACAGTATCGTTTGTGTTCCTTGGCAAGCCTCCAAACTGGTGCGGCTTCAGAATATTTGTGTGCGAAAGGGCACTTTCTTTCGCGCATCTCAGAAAAGTGCATCACTATGCGTCCTTGTGTATGTGTGGACTCCCACACACTCCAAACAACCCAAAGTCGTGTAATGCGGCTTGTGACATAAAATTCAATCATAATTTAGCTCACCCCCATGCGCCGCTGCTGCTGCTGAACTCGTTGTTTGGTAGCAAGTTGGCGGTTACGCGCAAACCTGACCACTATAAGATAAGCTATCTTAATTCTGGCTAATAAAGCATAATTTAAGGTGTATTCTTACTCAATTCAGTTCTCGCAATTTTTTCATCAATTCACGCATAACTTATGATTCGGCGTTTATGTTACGTACGTTATGTAGAGTAAGAGGGTGAGATGCAGGTTTACAAGTATGAATGATTTTTTTGTGTGTGCGACTTCTAAAATATTAGAGTATGACAGGCTGCTCGGGGTCGACTTTGGAGGTGGTGGTAAAGCGCTCGCATTTGACCAGATAAATGATGTAGCCGATGATAACGGTCAAGGCCACTCCCGCACCAATTATCATAATCTTTAATCAGGTTGACGTGAAGTGCACAGTTTAGGCCAAGCTTGAATGGCAACAAGTAATTCAGGAATTAGGCTCCGTGCATTTCCAATTTTGATCACATGACCTGGTTCCTTAAGTTGCGTCTGGTCAAATTCGAAGTTCCCCATGTGATAAATAGGGTAGACCATTCTGTTAATTTCTCTCTAGATCGACTACTTAATGTCGACAGTTGTACATAGTATGTAAAGTAGTGTTCAAAGTCACTGTCAGAAGACGGAAACAAAGAATCGAACAGGAACTCTCCTAACTCTTGTATAAGTTCACGTCGCTTATCTCATTTCACACAATTATAACTGAGCCCAAAAACGGCCCAATAGCCAATCCGATTCAGCTGCTCTGTGGCAACGAACGTTAGATAGTAGCACCGATTCAAGTGCATTTCCAGTGGCTAGGCACCATTGGCTGGAAATAGCCGTACTTCGTAATTACAATCCGCTCGACGCGTACATTATGAATCAGTCTGATGACGGGCAGATGCGGTAGTATTACCGTGTAAGATTGTTACGTATGTTTTATGCACATTCATCATAAAATAATGAACACCGCACCAACGTAACATCGCTGTTTACTGATATGTGGCTTAACTATTCTTGACTCGACAGGTTTGGCGTTCAACGATTCATTCTTTATTTTTGACTTTTCCCGTCCTCCCTCCTCATAAATTGCCAAAATGGTCACCTTTCCAGAGGTCATGCTTTCGATGCTAATAGAGGTAATCATGGCGGCAACTTACCCTAACCCCTACCTTTTTAATTAATCTGATGCAGGATAGACAGTTTGTCAATAATGCCTGCTCATCATCATCATCCAGCAGCCAAGTTCCATCAAAGGAGACGAGAAGCTGCCCGTAATGACAGTAAAACCTCCGAAGACTCACTCATCACCCATCAGCGCCCTCTAGTCCAACAGAGAGCCCATTGCCGTTTTTTGGGGCACGTACACGGATGTCACATTTTTTTCACTGAATAGAACTGAAAGAGACAAGTCAAGATTGAAGCTGCATATATAAGAGGAACCAACCGAGTACCGAGAGTGGCAATCAAGTTGTTAATGAGTTGATTACGACCAAAAATGACAAAATGTGTATAAAGCCAAACCCGGTCCGTCGAACTGACTTTCCTGTCGTCGATGCTCCCGTCAATAGGATAGGCGACGAGATGTATAAGTTTCGAAATTGATTAATTTCGCATGAGAGAGAGGAAAACCGGTCGGAGATCGGTTCGAACAAAACAAAAAAAGGCGATATAAGTTGGGGTTAAAACGCAAACCCCAAACAAGAAATTTGACATGAGGCCAAAATTCATAATTAATAGTTTGATATTAATGAATAGACAAGCGCATATTATATCTCGCTATTTGAAGCACCACAATCGGCAATGGCTTACCGCCCGGTCACCACAAGACATTTGCCGATAAGAAGGGCCTGTTCATCTGGTGCGTTTTAAGTTAAAATTTGACAAATTACGTATTAACGGTTGCGTATTTCGAGGTGTGGCCTGTGCGTTATCGTATCATTCTGCTTCCTCATCTATAAAATTGTCGAAAAAGTAAAATTGAATAATAATTATGACGGGCGCAAAAGGAACGGGCCGGAGCCTGGCAGCATTGTGAGTCAGTGTGAATCGAGTTTACGGTAGAGTGTTTTTAATGAATTCGATACAATTACCGAATGACCACAAATCCACTCCGGTCAACAAGTGTGGAAAGCGCAATGCAAAATACGCGAATGATTAACAACTCCAGGAACAATATTATTCGATCATATTTAAGCTTTTAGGGCACCAGTGGGGCGCGATGATGATCATCATCTTATTTTTGCATTCAGACTGCAGTATTGTTATTACTAGTGTGTCAATTAAAACGCAAAACCCCCCAAAAAAAATAAGCTCCTTATAGAGGCCAAAATGGGTCAAGTAGGGAGCCCAAGTCTGAACAAACAGACCGAGGTCTGTGGTAACACACTGAACTGACTGGACCTTCGTTACTGAAACCGCTTCCCGGTTTGAAAACCCCTTTTGCCATAATCTGGATAATTATGGTGAAGGGGTAGTGTGAAGGAACTTCAACCTCATGTCACTCCGTGCGTGTGTGCGTTCGCAGCATTTCTTTTCCTGGTGATACGGGTTTAATGCGGCGGGTTTAAGCCACACTGTGTGTAATATGCATATTACCATTTACAAAATCATGAATATTGTACAGAATGCCACTGGTAATGGAGAACGATCAAGACAACGACATCGCCTCATCACGAAACACGTCACGGTAAGACGCGGTCTTTTATTCTGGCTATTTCTTGAGTCCAAGTTTTTTTTATTCAGTCACAAAGAAACCGTATACCGTATGATAGGTGTGGTTCATAAGAAATTAAACTAATCCAAAGTAAAGAAAAAGATTGAACAGTCTAAACCTTTAAAATGATGATGATGCAAGAGTGGCCACATGCGCATTGAATTTGGCTAGCCCCGTGAATCAACAATCAATATATAATTTGGCGAAAAACGTTTAGCGCCGGCTGATACGGATAATCGTATTACCCTTTTTCACCGCCATTACAAGTGTAATTGCTTCCTTATCACACCCCGCCAGCACATATTGAGTGGTTTGTGAACACGATACAAGTTCATCACTTGTCGGTGGCATTTAAAACTAAAGTTAACTCTCAACTTATCTATAACTCTGACGCATGAAGAGAAAAAAATGTTGTTCAGTTCACTGAAGTTCACTCGCCTGATTTTGACGTTATACATTATTGAGTACGACGTTAGTTGACGTAACTTCGGACCCCCATCAAAGTGTTCTCGTGTAGAACCAGTGATAGAGACAACTCGACAACGGCTGAAGTACCCGCATGAGACATTTTTATCGTTTTTAGTAACATGGCATCGGTACAAAGGGCCCATAACACGTGAGCGCCAAAGTAATCACTGTTTGAATCGACAGCTTTATTTTGTTTGCGATGAGCAGAAATACTCAACGTTGCTCAAGCATGTAACGAACAGAGATCAGTACGTTGACGTGACATTCGCTTTAGTTTTTAGTGGTGGTATGTTGGTACTACGATTGGGGGCGTTATAACGTGCGTCGTTATTCGGCATTATATGTGTTTACTCAATTTAACTGATCGACTTTAGAATGTCGCACATACAATCGCGTCATGCTTCCAGCCTTTACACTGGTGAGTCAGTCAACTATCGTTTTTGACCACTTTAGACGGCTTAGTAGGCCACGGTTTTTGATGTGTTCTAAATTATGCGTTCAATACCTCGTGGCTACTCGATTTTAGATACAACGTCGAATCAGGGCGAGCACCATCAGCCGGCTCAACGATGCCAGCCCCCATATGTTGGTAATTCGGTTCCGTCGACTGAGCTCAAAAAACAATATGCAGCAACGCACGATGTGGTGGTGATGCGTGGAATAGGAACATGAGTGGAGCACCCATTGTGGAAGCGTAAAACGTGCTACCCGTCTAAAAAAACTCGAAAACAACTCATTCAAAAGTCGTACGGCTTGAAAAGGACGATTTGACCGAGAGTCATATGATGTGAACGGATCCAGGTTCGGGCTTCGTTTGAACTGTGTTTTTCTATTCTTAGTTGGCCCTATAAATAATGACAATGTATTTTTGGTGTGTATGGACAACTGACAGTTAACTAGGAAAGAGATAATCGCCACTTAGGATATTGATATGCAACTAAAATTGTTTGAATGATTTACCAACATGTTTACACTGTCAATAGACTCTGTATTTATGAGTAGTTACTGACTAGATACAACAAACCTAGACCATAGCTCTCCGGCACGTTATCGAAAAGCCTCAGTTTAGACCCTATTTAGATGCGCAACCGCACCACTATTGATAGTGACCCTCTCGTGACCATGCACCGTGCCGAATACACTGATCAGTATTGACTGCTATATTTTCTGCGACAAGACGAAAATTATGTAAATGGGAATAAATACGGAAAATAAACGCTCAATCGAGCCAGGTGTATCTCATGTACATGATACTGTTGGTCGAGCGGACAACGTAGTCTCCGACGTAATGAAACATACCACACGTACTGGGTTTTCTCATCTCCAAAGAAGATCAGTTTCTGGTCTAATTTGGCCGTTTCAAGATAATTTGAATCGAGCCGTTTTTCATCATGGCAGCAAAGACGATTTGAGTGTGTGGCGTAGAGGCGAAGAAACGAAGAAACAGGGCGTGGTTGACGCCTCGTTATGGACTCAACGAACTCTCTATGAGAGAATTCGAAGTCACAGTTATCAAAAGTGTTTACTGTTAGCCTGATAGACTTTGGCCAGTTGATCATCGACGTGAATTGCATCACTTTTTGTCTGGAGCGGTCATACTAAAGGCAACAAAACTGGTCCGACCTGACGCATTTTAGTCGAATTAATCCACTTATGAATACAAAAACGTGCCGAATATTCTAGCACCTTTGATGGGCCAGTTAGAACATCAACGAAGTGATGACTGCGCGAAGTTCTTTGTGAGTTTTGATCAGCCACGCAATCATGCTAAATGCGCGAATATGTGCGTGTGCGTGACCGCATATCCGAAGAAGCGGCATACATACAACCTCACCATTACACACATTCATGTTAATAATTGAACGGCGTCAAAATTGAAAATTGTTCCGTACCGCTGCATGTGTCACAACGTGAGACAGAAACAGGCACACAATGAGCGGTATGTCTAATTTATGCGCACAAGTAAAAAAACTAGCTCGTGTGTTCAACTAGGGGGTCCGGTCCTAGAACCGGAACAGGTTTTTTCATACCCGGTTGATTTGATGTAATTAAGCCCCTTACTGACATGATGGAACTGGATCCCGTTTTGCGAGCTATATTTGCTCAGACGCGGTTGCGATATGGGTAGAACGAATCAGTTTCAAAATAAGATTATTGTCCTTTGCATGAGCTGAACTGAAACGTTAGAGACCTGATCCTGACCTTGGTGTCTGTCTTAAAGGGGCGGAATAACCACGAATCCTGCGCCGCCGCCGCCACATTTTAGAGTTCTTTCTCACGGTTGCTTAGTTGAACTGGGGGTGAGTTGAACTTCTTATATATATACTCGTGATATTCCTAATCATTTGTCAAAACAAGCAATACAAGCAGCACATCATGCGATTTGAGTGATTCAATTCGAGTTAATATACATGACTACAAACAAGAAAACCACTTCTAATCGGATCAAGTACTCGTTGAAATGAATCATCATGTGAATCGCAGTTCCGGCATAGAACATCACATGCCCAAGTCACCCACAGCGCATCGAAAACAACCTAATTTGATTTAATGTTCTCAACCACCTCAGCCGACCCAACCGACGTCTGCTCGACGCTTGCTTGTAAGAGCCGTGTAAAGAGTTGGGAGAAAAAAAGGTTCGAAAAATAATACGACGACGTGTATTCTTTACATAACAATCTTCGCCGACGCCCAAATAAAGCCTCAATTCCGCACTATCTGTTTTGTGCTGTGCGGACCATTTCGTACTGATTAAGCAGTGAATTAAGGTGAAGCGAGCGGTCAAAGTACCACACAGCAGCAGCAATGGTTGATAACGATCAGTAAACCGTGATTGAGCGTTACCACCCCCATTTGAAACGGTCTTGGCGTTAAGTCTTCCGTTTTGTATTTTGGCCTTCTCCAAAATGTGAACCACCTGTTATCCAACCTTACGAACCGTACTAGCTACTACTACCAGTGCTCTGTTACACACACACAACACAGCTTTCGGTTGCGTTATAACCAGATTCGTTATTTGACGTTTTGTTGTAACATTTTTGTCAGTCCTTATTTTCATTGAATAGACAATGAGTCTACTTCCAGTCGTTCTGGTGTGTCGGCTGCTGGTGTTAACTGTGGAAACGAGTTAATCAAATAAACACAGTCACTCACTTGCAAACCGACAATCACCTGATGCGTCAGCGGTTGGGTAACAGCCACATTGGTAAGCTGCTTTAGACAATTATACAATACCGTAGTTGCATTACGCCAAACGCGGATAATACTGATAGGTGACGTCAGTGAATGGAGTTCTTTTGTTTTTTAATCACCCGTCTCGCCCAAACACTAGATTATTGCTATCAAAAAGCCGAGATTCTGGCTTCTCCTGACGTTCGTTTTCTTTTCCACCGCCACTCACCCCCACCACCATCACCACAACCGGCTACTAACTCTGCCGTTACTTATTCTTCTTCCATTTTCTTCATTTCACCCACCGGCGCGGATTTTCTTTGTTATGGGAAAGATGGGGATAAGGAACCCGATCAAACGCCATGGTGCCGGAGGAAAGGATTTTGTTCAAGTTAGTCCATAACCGGGCTACTGGGAGCTCGTTCTTTTGACATTGATTTACGGTCGCGAAAATGGCGAACGTTCCACTTGTTTCGAGCGGTGGTGGCGGTGAACTTGCAAAAACTGCGAACGAAACGCGAACGACAAAAAACTACAGCAGTGTATGCAAATGTCATAAGAATGAGAACGCGCACAAATAATTGGTTGTTTACACCTGAAAGCAAATCGCGTTTTTCAAAATGAGGTCGTTGTCCAGTGGAGGGGAGAGAGGTTAATTCTATTTTCAACTCAAGTGACAGAAAGCTCATTGCGCTTTGATAATACTAGTACTGGCGTCAGCGGCAACCACAATAGAATAGGCGAAATCCACTTTTCATAAAGTTCATCAACAGTTTGGTGAAATCGTTGAAATCAACAAATGTACTGGAGTTGCTCAGATTAACGAGCAGCACTTGTATTGCACCACCCCCCGAATACTGATTCAAAATGATTTCAACGTAGTATCTATGTTTCTTACCAAAACAGATCAATTTTTGCTTTATTAACTAGCGTAAAGACAACAGACTGTTGTCAACAGTTGTCGCGTCTCATTATTGATAGGCCGCATCAAGGCGAAGGAAACGTTTAATTAGCTGACAGGTCGTGATGAACGATATGCATGTTTTTGTTTTATGTTTTTTGTAACATCTGGCCGGACTGGCCCATCTTCAGTTTCAAAGTACACCCAAAATGTTAGTAATTCGCTTTACAACCCGTGTTTTTGGACGACTACTACTAGTAGTAGTAGGGCGGGCCCTATATGTGTCAGTTTGGGCTTTGAACTTAGAATCTAGGTCCTGTACCGTCGTATATTTCCTGAGTACACACAAAAATTGTTTTTTAGATCCAAGTTGATAAATACACGACGCACCATTATGTACAAGTCGACTTGCGACTTATCTGCCAGTCGAGTGGGTGTGCTCAACGAGCGTTACTTGACTCTTCGTCTTACTTGAACGTCGTCGTTTTTACGTTTAAACATGAAGCGCCCGCACAATGGATCCGGTCATGATCGGCGGTATGGCGGTGCGGTGCCAACACAGATTAGGGTTTTTGGGGTGGTGCGCCCTTTTTATTCACATACGTAGTTCAGTGCGGTTTCGGATGCACACACAGTACGATGTTAAAGTTGATGATTATGATAAAAATTCGATAATCAGTTACTACACGATATGACGTACAAGTGAATTCGTATTCAGATGCCCATTAAAACCTCTGTTTTGTTCTATCAGGTGCAAGTGCTTTTTTGTACTATTGGTCGCGACGTCACAGGTACTACTATGTGTACTTGATGCTCTCAACCACTTCGTAATAGAACTACTTTGGTGGGAATAAATGCACTTAGTGAGTACAACTCAAATATGGTTTGTCTCAGTGTGTATGTGTGAATTGATGTGTGTTCAAAAAGTATTTGCCCATGAATTTTAACTTCTTCTACGTA
Source organism: Oikopleura longicauda (assembly GCA_004367895.1). Lineage (NCBI taxonomy): Eukaryota > Metazoa > Chordata > Appendicularia > Copelata > Oikopleuridae > Oikopleura > Oikopleura longicauda. Next base: position 10,111 of record SCLD01152918.1, read on the forward strand.
ACGATGACGTTTTAACTACCAACAAATGCTAAAAACTCATACCTTTCGTTACTTAGTACTATATTTGTGTGCAAAACGGTTTGTTGAGCTTTCAAAATTGGCCTGTTTAGAAGGCAGACTTATTCTCATCTTGGTCAACGGCTTCAGTTTCATGTCGCAATGGAATCATCATGATTCAATGAACCGTAAAACGGCATCGTTTTAAGTATTCTAGCATACACGAATATGTGCGCAGCAGCACTGTGTGTGTAAATGCAGCGGAACCACGGACGAAATTGAATTATGGCTGGGTATATACCCAATTCGAGCTAATTTGGCCAGGGCACTGGGATCTAGACATGGACTTTACCATTGTACAGTGACCCTGGGAAATGTGATTTTCGTTCGCCTCACTTTGTTAGCTTATAAGTTATAATGCTAGACATGGACGGCACGTTATGAAATTTTTAACAACTGATCTCAGCGGTTTTTACTGAACAGCTTATTTTGGGCCAGATAAAGGGGTGTTATCACTGTCAAAATTATGTTATGGTCAGGCTAGTCCCATTTTAATGTGCAATTTACCATCTAAAACATTTCCTCATCGAATTGGTAATGACCTACCAGCCAAAGATTAGCATCAGTTTCGTGTCGAAATTTTGGTTCGTGGTTACCTGTAGTCAGTTCTAAACTGTATAATTTATTTTGGTCCTTGTTCGGTTACTACAATAAAATAACAACAGTTTAGAAAACAGTGCTTTAGAACATGATAAAGCAAATGAACTCTCTGGTGCTGTTTTCTTTATTGTTCATCCTATTGTTCCAACTGTTATCTACTCCTGTCTTTGGTTCACGTTCGAGCGCGTGCGGAAAAGCCGCGATAGTGATTAAAACTTTGCATGGCAAATGAGGCCGGATCAAAAAGAATGCAACACTTGTGTGTATCTTGCCCCTCGCTCACTCAAACGTGTGGGTACGACAAGAAGACAGAATACAGTCACGATAAACGTTCCGTGGAATTTTGGTTTTTTGCGGTCTTCATTCCCGTTGCTAATTTCCCCCGCGCACGTTTTTTAACCTAAAGCAGAGCGAATATTCATCGACCGACCGAGCAAAAATAAAACCGACCTCTAGATAGACGCTTCCCGTTCAAATTAAGCCGTTTTGGTCGCCCCTCGATCAAGTTCTAGTCGAATGCCTGTCATGTGTCAACATTTGTTAAACCCAGCAGGCCGCTAACTTTGATTCAAAAAATGTCATACCGCACCACGCGCCCCCTGACTAATGGTCACTGCTGCTTATTACTCAACAATATCTCAAGTACCTTTGAGGTCATGTTCCCACTGGTTTGTTTCCATCATGACTCGATCAATGAGAATTGGCTAAGTGAGGGCCCACTGTTGTGGTCCAACCATTTCGTCGACGTCGTAGTAACATTGCACGATCGGATAACGTGAAAAGCAGGTAATCCGCAGTAAAGACGATAATGTTGAGTTTGGTTGAATAAATTGACAAAAATTTACAAAATAATCTACCCACTTTATGTCACGTTATTTCTAATATGTTCTGTTCAGCACTAGGAGGTCAGTAAACCAACCAACCAACTGTCAGGGAAACCCCAGCCCGTTCGGAAGTTTTGTTTCTTCGCTCCTCGCTGTCACATGGTGGTGCCTGATTATCAACTGATAAGGATCTAAATCAAATTGGATAACGTTCAATCTCACTCTCCCGTTCTCCCGTTCACTCCTCCAAAGTGTTAAGTCTTTGCCCAAACATTTGGCCTAGCACCCCCCATAACCAAGTGTTACTTGGCATGGTCAGTTAAGTTTAACTTAACCATACCATTGCTCGCCTGAGCCAAAATTTCACGGTCATTGTTAATCTGGTACGATTCAAAAACGTTTTCCCGTGGTCAAGTCAAAGCCGAAAGAGACGTTACATAGTAGTAACGTTTACGGGTTTAAATGTCATCAAGGCTCTGATTTATAAACGCAATTGGGTTTGCAACATTCGGACGAAATCAGACGCAAAGCAGCAACGTACGCAAGCATTTTGGAAAATATCAAAAACCGTGAATGAGGAGAGACTTTAATCGCCTTTTGGTTGATAAACGTTAAACCAAAGGGACCCTCACGAAAAAAGTGTAAACTGCCGTTGTTTTCCGCGTAACTTCGATGATGATGCGCCAAAAACCAGGCGTAATTACGTCAATCAAAAACAAGACTCCAGAATGGGACACAGACACTAAACATTATTGCGTGTACCAGATGTGATGGAATACATGAAGGGATTACATCACTTGAATGGGTTGAACTTGTTGCGCAGTCACTCTCGACTCAAGCGAGCCCATTCCGGTGAAACTCTGAGCTCAGAGCAAGTAGTAGTGCCAAACACAGCTACAAACATGACAACAAATAGCTTGTCGCCTTTTACCGCCAAGTACGGCATGGCCCGGTCGAACGAGTCCAGTTATCTGTACTTTAGATAATTGTTTAAACTTCGTATTTAGAATATTTAAGGCGCACACAGTACTTAACATACTGTTTGGTCATATACAGATAACGAGATATGGTCCGCGCGGAGATAAGCGTAAGAAAATCAGTTTTAGATGCCCTTTAAATAGCAAGAATTAAGGACTAAGTTCAATAATTGATTATACAGTGAGACAGTATGTTAAGAGATGTCTACAGGCTAGTCAAATTATGAACGATGGAGTTTATAGTCGCATTTGACTGAAAAATATTCTTATATTTTCTTTGAACGGTAACACAACAAGTTACAATTTCCTTTGTTACCAATATCCAGGGCATGCATCGTTCTTTTAAGTAAAGGAAATACGTTTATTATGCGCGTCTTTTGCGTGTCGTTTTGTGTATATAAACCAATACACAGAAACATATTTATGCTGAGTACAATTTTATGTCCGGTTATTACTCAAAAACCGTAATCGAGTGACCTAATTTCGCGACACCGTAACAGTCTCTCTAAAACGTTTGAATGAATAGTATATTAATTATTGGCCAAGTTAAGCACGTTTCACTTCAGTACCTTGTTCTATGTTTTGCCCGCTACTTCGAACGTGGACATGAAAACTGTAGTTGTTTAGTTAACTTGTTGTTGTTGTGGATTGTTTTTCGAATATTTTAACACGCCAAACTTACATATGTTCTGTGTTTTTGATCTTTTGTCGTTCAAGTTTTCACTGGAAATGGCTGGAAATTGTGAATTATAAGGACAATTCCAAAGGGCAATTATGGCTACAGAAAAGTCGTTTTGGATCGAATATTTTACCAAGTAAGAAGGTTATCCGCGATTGGACACTGTTACACTGGTTGAAAAAAATGATAATTTTCGCAAATTTACGTTGACAAATTAAATGAGTAGTCAGTTTTTTTCCGCGATTCAAATTAGACGACGAGATCATTTTTAAAACGATTTGATTAGGTTTTTAAAATTCTGTACTTTTTGCGGGCTAAAACAGTTAACCCTGCTTGAAGCAGTCTGCTAGACCTCCGCGAGATGCTGGCACATTTAAGATTGTAGAAGACAAGGGTCACGACCAATTTCGAGTTAACCAAACGTCGGGCCCATTCACACTATTCCAAATCGCCACTACCTTTCCAATGGTGGGAATAATCTTTGATGGGATTGCTTATCATAAAACTAGGATTGCATTGACATGAACGCATAAAAACTGTCATTAGTCAATTATTACGCTATTAGTCAGCCGTGAATTGGAACATGCATCCAGATGGGAAACTATGAGTGTCCATAGTTAGCCTGTGTGCCAGTGTTTGTTTCAGTCGAGACGGGGATGGAATTCGGAGGAGGATGAGGAGTGCGCTGAAAAGAGCACCAACCTCACCACCAGCACCCAAAGTGGCGCTAGAAAGTGATGAGCTAATCATGACCAGTGGATGATTTATAAGCGCGATGGGCAGGCCCAAATGAGTACAAATCGTCAATTCGATAAGAATTCGAGAAGTAAAACTTACAAAGAGATCAAGTAAGTTTCCTATTTTCACACTTTTCGTTCAGAGATCTAACCCGACTTTTTAGTATCTTACATCAAACACTGAAAAAATGAAATTCTCATTCGCACTCATCGCCACCGCCTTCGCCTCCGAGGATAAAGTCGCCGACGATACCTGGGTCGGTCCACTGTCATCCAATTCAACTGCCGTTGCCCGATCCGGCGTCCGACAAATCGAGTCTGGCGAGCGACGCTACGATGATCTTGAGTCAATTGCGTCCAAATACTGGCGCAAACAAGGCCTCACTGGCAAGAACAAGTTCGACGATCGCAAGTACTGGACTTATGGCTGCCACTGCCTGATGCTCGGTGATCGCCCAATGTCCGAGATGGGCGCTGGCAAGCCAGTCGACGCTCTTGACAACAAGTGCAAGGCGTACAAGGATTGCCAGAAGTGTGTCCGCGAGAAGCACGGCGACACTTGCATTGGCGAGTTTGTCCGATACACATGGAGATACGCTACCAAGCGATCAGCTTTCGAGTCAAAGAACGCTCCCGGTTCATGCGAGCGTGAGCTCTTCGAGTGTGACTTGCAATTTGTCAAGGACACGTACTCCACCAAGGACGTCTGGACCGAGGACTACCATCTCTTCTGGTCCAAGACTGGCTGGGATAACGAAGATGCCAACAACTGCCCATCCGGCGGTAACGGTCCAGTCGAGCACCAATGCTGCGGCGGTCACACCAGCCCATACTACTGGATCAATCTCAACAAGTTCCAGTGCTGCCCCGATTACCGCGTTATTGGAGCTGACGACCAGTGCTAAATCTACTACTACCAGAGCACTTATACTTTAACTACTTGACATGACTGAAAGCAACAGTTAAAAACAGTATTATACCACTCCATGTACATTATATCATACTGCAGCCCTTATTTGTTTGATAAAAAAATAAACTTCAAAATTATAAAAAGTGAAGCTGTTCATTATTGACCAGGCGATTGTTACAGTCGAATGCACTTCCCAGTATCGGACTTGAGTTGACTTGACTTTTGATTGCTGAGCGTCGGATTAGAGCTGAAATTTGATTGTGAAGATATTTGTAACTTGTTTTTGAGTAAAGTGTACCGTTTTCTTGCAACCGAATCCACAGCATGCTGCAAATGCGCAAGAGCTTGATAAAGAAACCAATGACAAAGGTCAACACTTGCAGAATATTCAAGCCCAGTATCAAACCGGCTGCGCCGCCAACATCAGCCAGAAATTCGATTATGAGGCGATTTCTTTAACATTTGAATTCGGCAATTCTGCTAAGCGAATCACCATTGACGTGATGTCATTCATGGGACTGCTAACTGGTTATTAGCAGTATTCTCACACAACATAAAACGCAGATAAAAATGTGGCTAAATGACCAGTTAGTCAGTCCCAAGGTGTCAATATCATTCGTCAAGTTGAGTACACTGCGCATTAGCTCGACCCGTTTTTGACTTGTTTTGACGTATTGAATCGACTTTGGTGCGAAGGTATGCGAGATGCATGCTGGTAAGCATTTCGATTTTGGAATGCGGAATTGGTCCATTATTGTTGATACGCACACGGCATGTTCAATAAAGGAGCATGGCTTGGTCGACTTGTAAGAATGAGATAATACACTCTTGTGGGAATATTCATAGTAAAAACAGGTAACAATTACATCGGAATAATGGGAAGCAAGTCAAGGAAAAAAAGAATATTTTAGAAGGGATTGAACCCTGAGACTTCCGGTCAAGTTTGACGAAATTCAAGCCCGGGCCGCTGACCCAAGCTTAGTTTTTAGTATAACGCATATATAATTCACGTAGCTACCCAAGTTTACAAATATGGGTCCGTTGTTTCGATCACCGGGCATTTTGTCAATTTAGCACGGACGAAGGTGTTTGAAAAAAAGTTCGTTATATTAATTGGTTTTGCGAGGAACGAGCCATCGTCATAATAGGGGGCCGTAACAATAGGAACTTGACTGTACTATCTCTTTTAACCCCTGGCGCGTACATTAACCAATGCATTGCTCCGCTCATCGCGATAAATTTGATCCATGATAATGTTGAGCGCGTCAATGTAGTTCGGGTAGCAACCGCATGAAGACATCACCTAGGATTGAAATCGATAAATCAAAATGAAAGTGATCGTGAGTAAACCTCGCGAATAAGTGCCTTGAAGACGCAGCTCGTTTCTTGGTAATACTTGTAAAATGATCGTGGATCCGAGTAGTCATTGGCTTTGCGATGAACATATATTTATCGTTATAATAAAATTTAATTCTTACACGAATTAGTGGGCACACAGATCGAGTAGGGATGGCCCAGCATTTCACGTTCGACATTTTGAAATTCGATGATCGGCGTCAGGCCAGGTGATAGTAACACGGAATGGGCTTGATCTTCGAGGACATGGGTAAAGTGCTAAAATACAGTAAAACAAACTTTATGTTGACTTTAAGTTACACCTTATAGTAAATTTGGAACCCATCGTGAAAACCATGCCAGCCGAACGTCGTATCGGATGCATTAAAACCCACCGAAAGTGCGAGACTGATCTAAAATTTAGAAAGTGATTCTTAAAAGTTTGTTCGTGCTTAGAAAGTCGTTGTAATTATTGTAACATGTGGTCAACCAATATTATCAAAGATCACCAAACTCACCTTTTCGGGCACTTCAATTGGCGGAAACGTAATTTTTTGGCCGTTTGTCCTGAATTATGCCGAAACCGAAAAAGGCAATTACATTATCATAAACCGCTATCTCGCTACTATATATACTGACCGGCCGTGCATTGTGTTGAGGTAAGAGATGCGTTGATCCTTTTCGAGTACGCGTTTTGTATCTGATTCGTAATCAATCGAATTTTAGTGCCCAGTGTCTAACCCAACAACGTACAAACCTAATTCTAAACACGCGCCAGATGTCGTTTTCGTTATTTTCCACAGCGTCCGACAGCTCATATCATTAATGCGACAGTCGAGCACCCAGTACTTTGGCTTCGTATCCAACATCAGATCATCCAAATCGAGTCTAAACAAGATTTGGCAGCAATAAATCAATTAACGTCACTCCATACCGGTCGACCATACTCCAGAATTTGGACTTGATTTTCACGCGTCGAAAGGTGTCTTTTTGTTCCAAGGACTAGACTAACATAAAAAACAACAAACGTGTAACAACTGTCTGTATCTGTCCTGTAACATTCCTTGTTGAACACTCAACAGCCACTCCTGCTTTGACTTGCCATCGATTTCACGATACCGACCGTATAATGCCTCAATAATGGTCTGGTTCAGTGTTCCTGGTTGAAAGCGAACGCCCGAGTTGCCCTGGTAGTGATGGAGCCGGTCCGCACTGTGCATTGAATTTGAACACAGCAAAATGATCGGAAATGTTTTGTCTAACACAAAAAAACTTTATAGCTTCAGTTGAATACTCACTTTTCCCATGGACGGTTTCGGTGGTTTGAATAATGTACGGATATGATGTGTAGTCGATGTAACTCCGGAAGATATTCTTGGCTGAATTACAGCAAATTGTGACTTAATTAGAACAGTAAAAATAGCTGACCGGTAAACCCGCATCCACAGATCCAGAAAATGATCAAGTTGATGCGCATAAACGTTCGCCGCTTCAATTTACACTTCATTTTAGAGGTTGGCTAAAAGCTCTAAATTGAATTAATTACTGAGCAAAACGCCAAAATAGCTTTTGTTATATAGTGTCGTTAGATGACAGGCTCATGGTTGTTTTGTAGACATGTTACACATTGATGTAACACATTCATTATTCGAGTTGACACGAAAAAACCGCTGTGAGCAGGATTTGAACCTACGCGGGAAGATCCCAAGTGATTTCTAATCACTCGCCTTAACCACTCGGCCATCACAGCTTGAATCACCACTGTTTGCTCTTTGAACCAAGTAGTAAGGGTAGTAATGAATGTTTTTGTTTCGATGGAGTTGACCTTGGAGATTCTTCGCTGCCGATCGTCAAAGACGGCATTAACGTCGGTCGTTTTGGCGAAACCACACGAATGCGGTCAATATTGATCAGTATTGCGGCGGAAAGTGAACCAGAAGTGCATGTTTACCTTTGTACCTGTCTTGAAATCGATTACATGGGAAGATTAAGTTGGAATCTGCTCAATGACAACATTGACAATATTGTCAAAAATATTGGGAAAGATAACAACAGTCAAGTACAAGTGCATGGAATAGTACTAACGCGCTGCAAAGTTTCGTCACATATGTCCTCGCCCGTATCGGTTGCTATCAGGTCCACGGGCGTCACGAAGCACTGGCAACTTCCTTGTACAGCCTTAAAAGATCTGTATGTGTGCTTGTACTGCACCGTTCACAAATTACGATCACTCACGCAATAAGATAGAGAGGAAAGACGCAAAAATACAATTAGTCAAACCATATTTTGTGCATAATATCATTAACCACATATGTCGCCTACAGCTAGCTTATAAAACAGACCATAATCTGTCATTGACGTTGTAAATGTACAATTTCGTTTTCGCCGTGCTAAACCGGGGCCATCTGCACTGAGCAAAGCAAAGATATAAAATAGTAGACACGACGCAATAAACTGGACACATACTACGTGCAATAGAGAGAATACAGCGAGATCCAGTATCGGAATCATAGTTGACACAGAAAAACCAAGACGTGAAAACCAGGAGATAATAATTAATTGACTGGCTGATATTTTATTCAAGTCAGCCTAGTTGTTGAGTAGCAACAATAAGTAACAAAGACACATTGACTTCGCCCGATTAGTCCCGCTTAGATTTAAAAGGATCCTTCTCAATCTTTTATTAATAACCACGGAGTCGTTGCCGACTATAAAGAAGAATAATGCGTCACATCCAACTTCTTATAGCGTGCTCATTTGGCTTAGTGCAAAGGTGAGATTGATTAAGATGGGTTTAGTCGGGTGGGGAGTTGACGGTTCTGTTTTTATTCGACAAACATTTTACTTCGGTCGGTTTTGAGTAAAGCAAAGACACTTGAAATTTATGGAGACCATCGACGAGATACTGTGAGTTGTCTGTATGCTATTAGAAGTGAACTACGTAGTTTTTAATGACGTCGATATAATATTGCGCAAATGAGAATTTCGCAAATTAATTCTTCATAGGGAAATTCTATTTCCAAAACCAACAAGAAAAACAACTTAGACAGAACGACAACTCAAGCCATCTCATTGTGTGAGAGTGGGAAGTAGCGTGACGTAACGACGAAGCGCTTCTGGTCGCTTTTTCTTGACTGTCATTTGTCATTAGTTTCACCTATTTAGGCACAGAACACACAGAGAACACTATACTTTTTTCTCTTCTGAGACATGAGCAAAAGTTATGCCATGCAAAAACTCATAAAGTAAGTGAAAAAGTCTGTTGACCATGGAATTCAAAACCGAATCAAAGAAAGTATTCTATCTTCTACTAGAGATGAATCAGGGCGATAAGTACCTATGTGTACCTATGTGTGGTGACAAAGGTCTGAAATGTGCTTATCAATCAATCAAACTTTGGCTTATGATGTTTCCAACAACATCATAAGCGTCGATCATAAACGTTCACACCAAGGACAAATCCCCCGTAAAACGTATAATCCTACATGCTAATCCCCATTACGATGTCCATCTGGAAAATAACCAGTTGATGATTAGCCGTGAATCATCAGGGACATGGGTAAAGGATTATCGAAGAAACCCGCCAAATACTTTTCGATATATTGGAGCTAAAATGAGTTTGAATATAACCGTTGACATTGCTAAATCAGAGTTTGTTAAAAATTTTAAACGAAGTGTAATTCTGAGATTTTCAGCGCAAATACAAACAACTACTGCACGTCAAAAATATGCAACAAGTGTCGCTCATATTTGGTGCGCAACTATCGCGACCGTCTGTGGCTTATGTGCTCAGCCCTGGCGCGCAATGAGAAATGCTGCAAACTTGCCTTTCGCGGCGCCTCGTCACTGTTCACGGTAATGACACTCGCATCACACAACGACGTATAGACTGACTGTATAAGGTGAAAAACCCGCGATGTGACGGACTCGATGCGGATGAGCAGGTGTTAAGTGGGTACATGCAAATGGACGTGCAGTACTGTCAAGTGGGTGATGATCAACTGCGTAATGATTTGCTAAATGAAACAGGTGACAACTTCGACTTCGACTTTTGTCAGTATATATTCTCATTTTAAAAGACTTCAACAACGACGAAATCTGCGCACCAAAAGGCGGACAATGTTTCTCAATGGATCAGCTCATCGAAGAGGAAAAACAAGCAGTGCCGATATTTCGTGCTGGCGATGGCCCGTGCAAGCTCCGTCAAAATGAGTTTAGCAGCTGTGCCGCCGTCGTGGCCGCCGAGCAGATGGAGCGCGTCAAATTGGGTTATTTTGGTGACTTTTTGTATGGCTGAAACTTAGTGTCGTAGGTCTTACGTATGGTGTTGGTGGCGCCTTTGTGGCGATCCTAATCGGCATGCTGCTCCTTTTGGGCAAATTTTACAAGCAGGACCGGCGTCGAACCGAGTACAACAATTGTCAGCGTCGGGTCACTTCGCAAGAGGCGAGCAGCTATGCCGAGGGCGATGACGAGACAAAACGTATTATTGCTTGAGAGTGCTTTCTAATCAAACTCTTTTATGCTCAGATTTGACGTCGCGAAATTCGCATGCTCAGTATCAAACAGAAAACTGATGAATTCAATAACTTTGGTGTGTTTTGTTTTGTGTCTTTCTTGTGTGTAATAAAAAAACTTTGCAAAAAACTTCAATATTGTGTTTCTTTTATTGAAAATACGAAAAAATATTTTTTCAAGAATTAGTGAAATGAATCTTCCGTAGCTTGGCCGCATTTTCGCGCATTCTTTGCCACGAGAATCGACAAAGAAATTTCATACTGTACACTCCAGTGGTTAATTTGAAGCTAACCGAAGTTTGTGATGTTTTCAATTGTCGATCCCGTGCCTATGGCGCGAATCTGATCGCGGATTTTGCATGCTAAGCCGCGTCTTTGCCGGAAAAACGACATGATTGTGAGCCTTGTCAACCGGAGTGATGACTTAAATTTAGTGTTTTAAATTGGTCTTATAAAATCAAGCTCAACTCACAGAAACCAGGCGGTAGTTTACAGTGGACAACGACCATCAGTGCAAATAGAAACACTCGGATCATCTTTATGCAGTACTATAACTACCGCTAAGTTCGTTTTTATAGCACGCAGAAGAGCGTCAGATGTAACGACTTGTTTTAGCTTGAATAATTGAAAATACGGTGTAAAACGTCTTCTGGTTAAAATCTGTCACAGTATAGGCAGTTTGAGCTCAATAAACTTGGTCAAGACAACTGATCTGATATTAACCACAGGCCGGTTTTGGTTTTTCCCGTCTAAAGTATGCCAATATCTTTGAATAGACTTTGAATAGACAGCGAAGGTAAGGAAGTCTACTCGTATTAGTATTTAGAAATTCCAGCTTAAGCTTTCACATTCTTATTCACAATGATATTTGATGCTTATTGTGACAAATACTGTCTTGTGGCCCCATGTGAACCCACACACATGTATTAAGGTCACTCTGATCTACATTCTCTACTTTTACTTGGGAACACTCCCATATGATCAGTAACACTTA
>SCLD01153032.1:0-21728 GCA_004367895.1 Oikopleura longicauda
GGACTTTATTTGTTGGGTTTTATACTGTGCATACAAATGAACTTGGTTAATGAACCACAATCGTTAATTATGGAGGATCACTGGAATAATTGATCATCGAACTACTGTGACGTAACGTTGCTTGTTTAAGGATCTATTTTGGATCAAACAGTGAAAAGTTGTTGTGTTTTTTCATTATTGAGTTGAGTTTCCAGTTTATTCAGCAGTGAAAGTAGGTCTTTTGAGCCGTTCAACGGCACACGTGTAAAGTTTTTGTTATACAGAAAGAAATAAAAAGGTCAGTGTTAGAAATAAATATATCCGCGAATTTCTTGTTGTCAGTGTTGAGCGGCTTCAATGGCGACTTCGTAGATAAAGCGATACTGCTCAAGCGTCTCGACCAGTTGCGGCCGGACACTGCGCAGTTGGAGGACACTGCCGAAAATGTCCGTCTCGTCAATTTGCGACATTTGCTCCAGGGCGCAAAAGCAGGCGGCAAAGGTGCCCGATCGGCCGGCTCCCGCCACGCAGTGGACTTGATTGTAATGATTAAGTTTGAAGCGTTTTTTAAATGCTTACCTAGAACACGCGTCGGCGTCTCCTGCTCCGCACGACTCTGCTTGATTAAATTAACCAATCTGAGGACGGCGTTGCGCGACGAGGGCACGGTTTGATCAGTGGGCCAGTTCTTCAATTGTAACTGGTGCACCAAGCGCGCTTGATCATTGGGTCGATAGTAATTGCTCAGTTTCATTTTGCGTCTCACGAGTTCAATTTCATCATCATAGTCGACTTGTTCAATTGTGAATGCACTTGATTCAATGTTAAATAAACTACAAATCACTATAAAGACCTACCCATATGTTTTCTCGCCAGTTTCCGGCCAGTATTGTGCGGTTGAATCATCGGCCTCGGTGATATCATTGAGCATTACCACGGTTGACACATTATAGTCGTGAATAAGCCGCCAAAAATCACCGACAGTATGGGGCAGTGGCATTTGGGTGATGATGAGATCCCTATGTCGATTATTGTAGAAAGAGTACACACTTTTGAGGTTCATTACCTTCGTTTTAAAAAGGAATCGGCAAAAACGGCGTTGATGTAGTTGTTGGATGGATCGGAACCACTCGGATCAGGCGTGATCAAGTAGGGGAGATCGCGATCGGCGGGTAATACATCCTGAATAAGTCAATTTTAAGATCGACACAATTATGTCAACTCACCATGAATCGGTTCTTTGCACGATTACGAGCAAGTCGAGCTGTCTGACATTCCTCGGTGGTGAGTCGATTGGTTAATGCCGCCAGTGTCTCGAATTCCTCTTCAATCGGGGAATTAGTCAGCGGTGCATGTGTGATCAGTGTTTCGTAGTGTTCGGCTAAGGAATGGGTTTAATCTGATCCTTACTGAGTGGTACTTACCAATATGCTCCTTTTGAACAGTTGTCTCCCCACACAAAATGGCCTCCAACAATGCATCATGCAGGAACTTGTACTGCTCGAGCGTTTGCACCATGTTAACCCTCTTTTGACGGAGCTCGCGTACAGTTGAGTAAATATCCAAAATGCCCTCATCATCGGCCAGTCGTAACATCCAATCGAGTACAATGAAACAACCTGTTCGACCGGAACCTGCCGAACAGTGTACCAAAACGGGCTCATTAGTTGTCTCTTTGACTACTAGTTCGCTGCTATTGCTATCGGCCGCCAAATGGATTTGACTGGCGCGGCGGACAAACTGCAAAAGTCCGGTTGGCCGTTGAGGGGCACCATGATCAGGCCACGAGTGGTACTGGAGCTGGACAACGACACGACGTGATGCATCACCAAATTCAAGTAGAAGTTTACGCATGGTGAAATGGGCCTGCACCTGCTCATTTAGCAGTGTCACCTAGACGATTAGAGGTTAGTATTGAGTTTATCGCTCAATTATGAATACGCGTACCTTATAATCACCATAATTGACCGGATTATCAATCAGCTCGGGCCAGTATTGGTGACACTTTCGTCGTCCTACCTCAACCAACTCCGTCACCATCACAATCAGTGTGACGCCTTGCTCGACAATGCATTGCCAAAAGTCACCACTCGTCTGATCGGTTGGGCCTTGGGCAGCAATGTACCGCTTCCCACCGTGCCCCTTGATCCACGATGCATTGATGTAATCGTTTTTACCTTCTTTCAACGTCACTCGTGCATGATCATACGGCAGTATATTGCTGTAGCGATTCTTCTGCATGTTTTCCGCTTTTAACGCTGCATCCCAACTCGCTGTTTGACCTTCGGGTAGTGTCTCAAACTCATCACCAAATCCATATGTTCGGCTGGTTCTCATTTGGGACACATGAATGGGAAAGTCTTCAACACGAACAGCAAAATCATCGTCCAAAGCCGCTTTATCCAGAATTGAATCGTCTTTTTGGTATGTGATCACGTCTGGCATCAATGGTGGTTTGCTGGTCGAATCAACGGTCGTGAAAAAAGCATCATCTTTTGAGTCTTTGGTCAGATCTGTTCGATTTGTGCCAATATGATAAGCCTCGAAGAGATTTCGACGGCGAACAAAGATGAAACCAGCAATGACAAAGAAAAGAACAATCAATGCGGCGAATGCAACTGAGCCATAAATCATTGCGAAACGCGCCGATTGCTCATGGTCGGTGACAATAGGTGCGGCAATGCTGGATGGTGTGATTGCACGGGCAACTTCCTCCGACATTGCCACCAAGCGACAACTGGCAGCAATGTCACAATTGTTCAGGCAGCCTGGTTCTTGTGAGATTGCCTGGAACCAAATTTTGTACGTTTGTTCAAGGTCAAGAGGCGCATTGTAGAAGCCGTTATCGTCGCCCTCACTGCCCACCATGAAAGCCACATCATTGTGTTCAATGAAAAAAGACGGCTCGAACTCGGCGGCATAATAATACGATTCTTGATTGGCAACGAACTGATCGTATGTGATGGTCCGTTTGAAGCAGCCATTGTCGCTGACTTCACGCTTATGTCGACTTCCGACTGGCTCGACAATGACGTTGTACCGTTGGATCACGGCGCCATTCGAATCGGCACCCGACAAACTGACCTCGATCTGCGTCTCACTGCCCATTGTGACCAAGTTCGTCTCCTCATTCTTGAAGCGTGGTGCCTTGATCTTGGTCCGCAAACGGAGTTCAGTTGCACGTCCGTAACCAGCCGACGTACGTGCGGCAATGGTGACAATGTAGATTGAGCCCGGCTTGAGATTAGCAATGGTTGCCGAGCGGTCGTACGCGTCTAGATTAAGGTTACCACCATTCATTTCAGCCGTTGCATCTGACTCAAACGTGTTGACATAACTCTTCTCAAAACGATAAGTGAGACGATACTCGATAACATGGCCATTTGTGACTACTGGTTCACTCCATCGCAGCGAGATGTCTGTGTCGGATTCAAAGTGTTCAATTTGATTCGCCGCAATCGCCTCCGGCAGGCCATCTTTGGTACGCAATGAGTCCAAACTTGTTTCGGTGGAGCCTTCTACATTGCGAACGGCGACGGCAACATCATAGGTAGCATATGGCTTCAAATTGGCAATTGTGGCGGTGGTTTCTTCCTTGCCCAACTCGCGAAACTTCCACGGGTGACCCGTCTCGCGCCACTTGACCGCATATGACCAGTTCAAGCAGCCTGATTGGGCCGTTGTCGGACGCCGCCAACTAATGGTCAGCTGATTTTCGAGTTTGTCCGACAGGGCGCGTAAATCGTTCAAATCCTCTGGTTTTTTGCATTTAGTTCGCACCTCAACCTTTGGCCCCAGTTCGCCCTGGCCACCAGTGCCTGGGCGCGAGAGTTTCAACGCCACTTGGTACAGCGTATCGGGCTCCAAGTGCCAAATGCGGTACGTATCATTGTAATGTGAGTCAATCAAAACCGAGTGTCCATCTTCCCACTCGCCGCCCACTTGTCGGTAATAAAAATGCATGCCAGTGATCGGGCCGCGACCCGTGTAAAATTCTTCGCGGAACCCGTCAACGCCCTGAGGCACATTCAAACGCATCACCAAATATGTCGCACCGGCTGACTCGACGCCAGGGGCGCGAACGGGCACTGGCTGCCTTGCAACGGTCAACTGGGCGTAGTTGGAGACGCCGGCCGTATTTTCATTTGACGCGATGCACCGCCTCCTGCCGGAGTCCGACATTTTGGTCGCACGCCATGCGAACTTGGCGGATTGATAAGTCACCATGTCAGTGAGCTCCTCCGCCTGATTTGTTCGTTCCTGGCCATCCCACGTTTGGAGACGAATCTCGCTCGGTGACCAGTCTTGCGTGGCTTGAGCAAGGCACTGTAATTCTGCTGGCTCGCCCTCGTTGACTTCACTGTCGCCAAGACGGAGAAAGTGTGGTGCGCGCGAGCAAGTTACCTCTTCGATGTTAACTTCGTCGATATCGATCTGTGCGTCGTGATCAATCGATGAGCCGACAAAGATCAACTTATATCGGTTTGGCGGCAATGCCAACTGGACAGTGTCCCACTGTTGCATCAGTCCGTGCTCAGTCGACTCCCACACCGCATTCTGATACAGCTCGTCGTGGTTGCGCTCGACAATGAACACAGCGAGCTTAGCGGGACCAGTGAGCCGATAGTTGAACTCGACGCAGTGCGTGTTTTTGAATGTAATGAATGGGGAATGAAGTCGTCCGTACTCGCCGGCTCTCAGTGGGCGAACGGTGGCATGGGTTGACTCGAGTCGCCAGTCGACGTCGTCATCAGTGCCCTGGCTGTACCCGCACCAGGACGCGTTGAAGCTGCAGATGCCATCTAAAATATTTTAAATGAGTAAGATCGATGGAACCATGCCAAATTCTGAAATACAATGCCATCAAAGGCGGTGCACTTGTTGTCACCGGAAATAGAAATAAATAATCAGCAGAGCATATCGACATCAAGCATGAAACATTGAGCGATAACAAGCTGGGAAAGGTGTATTTGGTTTTCTCTTTCTGGGAGAGAAAGCAAATTTGAGTTTGAATCAATAATTTTTTACAATATTCGCGAGCCACCATAAAATCATGGAGTGCTTTTGATTTATATCCAAGACTATATTTCTGTACGTAGCCAGCTGTGACGCTAGACAGAAAAGACGAGTTTTTATCTATTTTTGAAAGCTAAATCCCTGTCAAATCAATAGATTATAGAATAAGTTTAATCCATTCAATGTAATCCGCTACAATTCGCAAAACAATCGTTGCCACCCCAACCGTAGTCAACTCCCCATTCAACAGTAATACAATCCCATCGCAATGAATATTATTTGCATTCAATTATTTCCATTGACACATTTCAATACTGACCTTGAGGTTTTGTGTTGTCAGTGTTGCGAAAAATTTGGCCATGGATTATGCCAGCTAATCCGGCAAGAAGTGCGATCATCTCCTTCTTCTTCGTCTTTGCATCTCTTATTCATTCATCGCTTCTATTTCAATTTTCTCTTTCGTATTTTTTCTCGTTCGAAATTTCGTCGCTTACTATGAGTAGTGGTGAACACCCGAGAGACAGAGGTGAGGCAGATCTTGGTTGGGGGAGCGAGAGGCCACCCACTATGAGTGTGTGTTTGGATGCGACTCACCTACTCACCACAATGCCAACATAATGGTGCGTTGAACAGGATGCGATGAGTGTATTTTTTATTCGCGAAAAAAATTGGACTTTAATTTTTATGCTGATGTTTTGTCATGTTTTAAGATCGGAAAAAATGAGGCAATCTGCGCCAAAAAAATCCACTTGACCCACCTTACCTACTTACTCACAGCACGGTGCCGCAGGGCACGGTAGACATGGGTACTTCAGACTAAGTGAATGGGACTCGAATAATTTCATTATATGAATTCAATTTTATGGCGCTAGATTATTCCCTACATTCCTGATCACAATCAGTGCCCAATTACTAGCCACTTGTGGTGATTGATTGTATCGCACTTCACCCCGTACTTTTGCCCAAATCGTCTGTGTGTCAAATTTTGACTCAAGCCTGAGTAATTGGATTAGCTGATTAGGATCCAAATTTGATTATGAACTTTTTTCTGGCTTGAATATTCAAGCTAGACATGGCGGCATTTTGGTACTTTTGAACTCAGATAAAACACGAGTCTGACGATCGTTAATCAATGAGTACAATAACACATACTGGCAGACGGAGCGACAATCTGACTAGTTTGATGTGTGCCTATAAATCAAATCCACAGGATCAGTTTCCTATTGCGGTACCTATTTTATGGCTCGCGTGGCATCGTTCGTCCGGATTTCTATACTTTTTTTGATAAACAGGCTTCCATCCTGCCGTAAACACCAGATGTTAGACACGGTCGGCGTGTTATATGTTCGCTTTGGTCGCGGCCAGGTATAACGAAAACAAGGAATAAACAACGCGTTAGGTCTTACACAATTTCTTTATTGGCGAAAATAGCACATAAATCAGGAGCACAAAAACGAATAAGGTTGTACTTTAGGATAACTGAACAAAAACACCTTTCGGCACTGAAGTCTAAGTTTGGTGTGTGTATGTGTGTTTGTGTTGGTGAGTGTCTGCACTTATAACTATTTGGTAAGGTCTGAACGTGAGAAGAAAACTGTCTTTTTATAAAATATTTAGGGTCGCCGATCAACTGCTTGCAGCGGGCGCTTGCACCTCTTCTGTTTGTTGCTCGTTGCTCGATGGTTCTGGTTGTTGTATTGGCCCCGGCTCTTGCTGTTTCTCCGTCGTTGTTGATGTTGCCGTTGTTGCTATTGTCGTTTCTGCTGGCACCAATTCGTTTTCTTTGTCCTTTTCACTTTCTTGCTGTTGTTGCTCATGCTGCTGAAAATGGGGCTGCTTGAGTTGAGCAACGCCACCAGCCGCCGCTTGCATCGCGGCATCTTCCAATGCTTGTTCTTTCTCGAGTGCTTTTATTTGTTCAAGGGTGCCCTCTTCTTTGATGCCTTCTTCTTCGGCCTTTTTGCGCTTGGCTTCAAGAAATGCAATTAACCTAGGTAAAGTGTTAGTTTTTACGATACTTTCACTGTTCGCAGTAATCGACACAAAACTGGTGGCCATTAAAATGGTTCAGGTGGTGTTTACCTCAATCTGGAGCGTCGGCGAGCCGATGGGGATGGCTTCTTCTTTTTAACTTTACCGGCTCCTGATTGGTCACTGATTCCGGTACTTTGACTTCCAGTGATTCCCGGGTTCCGGGGGATTTGGGTGCGACCAACCGGTTTTGCCTGTAAATTAAAAATAAGCGCAAATTTCTCTCTCGGATCTGACTTTTTTCAAGGTGATGTGATTGTTTTTGGCGGAAAATCTTGACTCTCAAAATCTTGATAAAATTTTGACTTCACTTTTTGGTTAGCCAATAAGTAGTGGAGCAAGCAAAACAAGGAAAAAGTGCCAATTAGCGGCTTGAACAGTACTAGGTAATCACACGCGTCCACACACACCGCTAAGTGGAGTATTGCGTCCACACCCCGCACACACACATTCACGCAGTATACTTACATGTCGCAATTGGAGCGTCGGCTGCAGGATCATTTGCATACCGCCAACCTGGGCCATTTGGGGAAAGAAGGGCGTCTGCATTTGAGGATATTGAATGAAGCCGCCAACACCATTGGAAATGATCATGCTTTGGGGCATCATCTTAATTTGGTTTGAGTCAACTCCAACATATCCCGTGTTTTTGCGCATTAAAAATGCAATCAAAAGAAACAGACCCTTTTATTGATAAGAAAAACAGGGCAAACGACAAAAATTAAGTTTTCAAGGAGTAAACAAAAATACCTGTTGAAGCGCCATCCCTTGTGGCATCATCGTCTGTTGCATCATGTTGTGTTGCTGATTGGCCGTCAACTGAATATTTCTCGCGTTATATGTCGTGCTTGTTAGTTGGTCCTCACAGTCATCGTATTATGATAAGGCTGTCCGTGGCAATTATTCGCCATAAATACGGGTCCAGGCCTGAGAAAATCTTGTTTGCACCATAACTAGACAATTTATTTTGGCAACGGCCGCTCTGACCATATAACTGAGTCGAGGTACCATTAGGTCATGTTTGGTTTCCGTAAATTTGTTTCTTTTAAGTCTACTAATCGACAAGGTCAGCAAGCACCAAGAGTACAAAATTTGGGCGAACGGACTACGCGCGATAGCAGATAAGCGGATACCATGGGGCGCCCTGGCATCGCATAAATGAATAAACATATTTGTATTTACATTTTCGATGCCAATTCCGCTTTCGCAGGTACTCTCACTGTCGTAGCACGTATCATACTCGTTTTCTGCCTTTTCCATAGTTATAGGTCTATTTTCTACTCAATAATGAGTTTTATCAGTTCATTAAAAAGTGGTACAATGGAACACATTCCATTCAGTGCAGATGTTTAGGAAACAACCAAGTTTAATGGTAAGCTCTTTTAACCCCAAACAAAACCCTGCTAACCAGCCATCTGAAATCGTGATTATCACTAACGTACGAATACGTCAATTTCACGGTGCTACTTACACTCATTTCATTTGTTTGATTGCCGGTTGAAGGTGTCGTGCTGGCGGTGGGGTGGTGGTGTTGTTGTTGATGATGATGTTGGGTGGTTACTTGTTGTGTGGCTGCCGCTGCCGCTGCTGCTGTTGCTTGTTGTTGTACTTGTTGCTGTTGTTGAAGAGTAAACATTTGAGATGGATCCAAATACGTCACTTGATTCTGGGCAGGGACTACATCAACGTAGTTTGAGATCCCATAAACTGGATTATTTGCCTGAACACGCAATTGGTAAGTCACGATGAGATCATCAATCGTTCCGACAACTACTCTGTATTCATGGGCTAGTTACTATTCATGACTTTGAGGCGCAATGATTAATTTCACTTTGTGTTGACACCGCATTACTGTATTCGACTCAATATCACTTTCTCGCGTGTGCGAACAATATGATCAAAAGGAACCAATTAGGGGCTCGTGCCTTGTGTTATTGGCAAAACAATGACAACAAAATGCGCGTCGGGATCTCGTTTTTGGCTCTAAGTCTGCATTTTACTAAAGTAATCAGGGCTAGTTCGGCACGGGCACTTATCGAACAGTTAGTCCCTTTTCAAGTGGATAGCAAAAGGAGGGAAAGAGACTGGACTAAAGTATCGTAAACAGGCATATCGCTCGCAATTAAGTGGGATAGGGGGACGACGTTCAAGTTCCAAGGCATTTTTGTGGCCGGGGAGGCAGGGGTACTCACGCGGGGTCATGGTCATGCCATCCAACAACACACAAATATAAGAAAAAAGTAATCGATTTTTAACATGTTTCGTTGATACGGCTAGATCATTTCAATATCATTTCAGCAAATTTCTATATATAGCGCGTGCGCGTGTATTTGAAAGTACTATGATAGGCGACACGTAACATGGGTTTAAAAATAAAACATGGTTGATCAAGATAAACACATGCTTGTAGTATATGACCGAGCAGTGAAATAACTTTTCTGCTTCATCATTTTTGATTAGGAACAGGGCAACCGCTTGATATAATAGTCTTAGCGGTGTACGACATAATTGGGGAACAAGGGATGATCCGTTTTTGTTGCGACGACCCCCACCCAACTGACCCTGAACTTATAAAAATAGCCTCAAAACCGCTCTCAAGTTAAAGCAAGTCGTTAGTTTGATGAGAAGCTTAGAATGCGAAATTAGATGTTGAAGAGGGCAACGGAAACCGATCGTTATCAAACGAAACAATGTTTCAATATAGCCGCTAGAACACCCACCATAAACACCATCGGTACATTAACTAATCAGACCGGTCAATTTTGGCCTTTAGCCGCAAAGGTCGCTCCAATCTCAACATGAAGACGACTTGGAGGGGATGGGTAGCACGCCAATTAAAACGTGTAATTATGCCAAAAAGGTCGGTTTCGAATCAAAAATACACGAACGACGCCACTCAACAGTTATTCATCATGCCTATCACTAAGTACCAACCAGTTTACCTTTGGCTAAAGTATAAGTATAAAAAAGATAACAATGTCAGTGCCTGCCGTGTTAGCTGATTGGGCTCGACCATATCGAAACAACGGCAAAAACCCCGTGCACCGCGCTGGGGCCCATTGTGGACAGGTTCACGCGGTTGACTAAGCCGCTG
The DNA here is from genome assembly GCA_004367895.1 of Oikopleura longicauda. NCBI lineage: Eukaryota > Metazoa > Chordata > Appendicularia > Copelata > Oikopleuridae > Oikopleura > Oikopleura longicauda. The sequence continues at coordinate 10,121 of SCLD01153032.1, forward strand.
CCCGCTTTTTTATCGTTAACCATGTACCAAATATTGTCACGCTATTTATGATCGAATAGCTCGTAACGTAAGCCATGTAATTTCCTTCTGTGTGTGCCCACTGACCAAATAAGTAGGTTTGAGGAGCCGTAATTCGAACGTAACACTATCTACGTAGTAAAGATAATTTGGAACGTTCCCCATTTTGGAACATGCTTTCTTTCAGTGTCCCGCATTTTTAAATTGCTAACCAGTCATGCTAACCTTGATTTCTCTGGCCGAAACAACGAAACTTCTATGAATACAGTTGAGATGGCTTTGCACGATAGTGTTTTTGCGCTGTGAGCAAATATTGTGAATGCTGTCAGTACTATCAGATGCGATACCCGCTTTGAACAAAATAGAACACGAAGTAGCATACATAAACATATTGACCGATGGAGTAGCCCATCAATCGACATGCCGTGAAATTAAAGTTTTTATCTGACCGTGAAATGACTGGCCTTATGAATTTAAAAATGACGATGCCTGCCTAGATCAAGTTCACTCCCGATTTGCATAATCATGTTTCTGGGCCTGGCACGACGCGTCGCGACGCAAGTCAAACTCTTGACGATTTCAGAAAGTAAAATAAAGTGCCAAAAAGATTTCAACTAAAAAACGCTACGGCGAAAGCAGTAGCCGCGTTGGACCACTTAGAGAAGTTGCGTTGGATTATGCTTTATCCGCCGCGATCGTAATAATGTTCAAATCACGACTGGGCGCAAAGTCTAATTTAATTTTCAATGGCAATTAGTCGCCCGCCTTCCACATGTATATATGTGAGTGTAGTTCTAAACACAAACTTACAGTCATTGTTTCATATTTTTTCTCTAGCGGGTCGGCTGTCTTCTTAATCTCTCATTGGGTTAGTAAATGCCGATTGTGTGACGGTGTTGACGACCGTGATGGAACGTAAGGCACTCAGGTAGCACGCTAGTGGGTACACACAGGGGCTTTCGGGGCTGCGCTTTTTCTATTTTTTGGCCAATATGGAGGTGGCCAGCGGCAGTTTTGTCTTGAGAAAAAATGGGGAGGAGGATCACGACGCAGAGCGAGAGCAGAGCAGTTTGTGCGACATGCAATATACGCAGTGAGTGGTGGTGGCGTGTGCGACGTTATTTTTAGATTAGGAACGGACTGTACTCGGACTAGTACATGAGTGGGTGGGTGGAGAGTGCGCGAAGAAGTGGCCAATACTAGCTAGGCGTTTCGCATGTTGCGAGATGGTGGTGTTGGTGGTGTAGAAAAAAGTGGGAGAGAGAGGGCAAAGAGATGTTTTTGTTTGATTGACTACGCGCGACGCGATAATCATAATGCATTAAAACTGTGAACCTGTTCAAAGTTGACACAAATAACGACAGGCGATAGAATAAAAACCGGGCGTTTTAGATTAGATCTTGCTGACCAGAATTCGAAAAAACGCCAGATGCGGGCGTTGTTGCATGTCTGGCGTTTGATTTTCTCACGGCCCCTCAAGCTCGGACGCTTGTTTTGGTCTACATTCTGCATCGTGAAAAAAACGGAGCCAAGGTCACGATCAGCATTTCTGTTTGACTAACCCCCTTACTAAAGCATAACGACGGATCAAGTGGCCGTGATGCCTCGTATAAAACCCCCTATGCATGTGTGTGTGCGCGCTCGGGCCTCTTTCGTACGTGCGGAATGTACTTGATGTGTGTTGTGAGCCAAATTCTTACCAATGTTAGAAAATGCCTTATTTTCACTCTCTCTGTGTCTTGTTGCTGGTTACGGGCTTACATGAGCGAGTAGGAGGGGATGATGATTTGCAAAATTTTTGGCTTATCTAAATGCTAATCTGTCCAATAGATCATTCTGTTTGAATTTTGCTTGTTCGATCTTGACACGGATTGTTTGTCGTGTTTTTTAAGTTTTATGGTTTTCACCCCATCCCCAATGCCGATGTGTGAGTGTGTGATATGGGGGGTTGAATTATGGCTGGGTCCAAATGCCTGTCAAATGTGTAACTGCATTTAACACAGTACGAGTAATTTACGACGCACATGACTGTGGTCCTGTTAATTTTATCATGTGTTTTATTGCCACTACTGAGACGATGAACCCTTACCTCTTATTTTTTTCTCTGATTAGATGTATGGAAAACGCGGTTGGATTGGCCTCGGGGCGTTTTACATGTACTTTTCACCTTTAATGAGTGAAGACACAGTGTATCGTCATTTTTCTTTTAATTCGCTCTCACATCACTGACTGGCACGCCACGTGATTAGCCACGTGCTGACAGGTAAAAGTAATTTGTACTTTTTTGGGAAAAGAAGATATAAAGTCGGTATTTGATGAAGAACTCTATAGTCGTGCACCCACAGGGTTCGGTCACTGGATTTTTAAAGTTGAAATTTTTAATGAACCGTTTCGCGAGTAATTACTCAAACTGTACCGATAAAGTACTTTTAGTTCGAGTATAGTTGCTAAGAGTCAACGCACTTTCAAAAACGATTACTTTATCACGCTCACAAAGGTTAAGCCAGTCACTAACTTAGCTTCAAACAAATATTTTAAAAATCCACTGCACGGCGTCTAATAACATGCTAACTAAGAAAGAGAAAGCAATGGAGAAACAATGAAGTCCGGTAATGTTCTTTTTGATAGTTCGAAAACCGATGAGTAGCGAGTGTAGCGCATCTCGCAACGATTAAATATTAATTTTGAATAAACTTGATAAAATGTAAGCCAGAACAATTGTTTCTACTTTTTTGGAAGTTGCGCGTGTAGTTTTTAAAAGAATGTGTGCGCTCGGGGGATACACACAATGGAAGCACGATTTGAAACGGGACATGTAAAATGGGCTCTAGTATAATATTGCGCACTTCGTTGCGTAATTCGACGGACATTATGCGACTGGTCGCACTCCAATATGCTCATTAATAATGTGACGACGACTCAATTGCCGCTCGAGGTTGATTCGATACAAAAAAAACTGAGATATTCAAGTGGGCGCCTGTCGACCGTTTGTGCATTTGATTGATTGCGTGTTAATGAGATACGTCTTAATGTTGTCCCAGAAGAAGCTGTTAAAGATGAAATAAAGGGATTTAAGCCTAGTCTATAAATTATCGTCATGATCAGCTGTGGAATCAATAAAACATGTTTCTTTACGATTTACGTCGCCAATTGTTTGACCTCCAATGCAGTAATTTTTTATCGATTTGGGTTATTGAATATTCAAAAAAGTAGCCAAATATAGTTTAGTAATGAGAGACTCATGGCCAGATTGTTAATTAGAGGCTTTGTCATATTTGCGGACCTATTCGTAAACCCGTTATAGTCAAAAATCAAAGCGCACAAACACACATCTAAGCAAAGCACTTCACTTAGATGATCGAAGTTACTCTAACCACATTTTAATTATAATTTACAACTGACTTATCAGTCACTTTTGAATAGATCGAATAGATTTTTTGAATTACCTGCATCACTTCGCCAGGCTCGTCATAAATGGTTTCTCTATGTGACCCTCTTGGCATATAGTTTTCTCTTTATGTATCCAGTAAAGTATTAAAAGTTTTATTATTTCAAAAACAAATTTTAGATTTTATATAACACGTCTCTCACGGCATGAGCTTCCACTTCTTGCGCTTAGTAGAAGTGTCTTATAATTGAAGCCGGAGTAGTCCGAGTGATTTTATGAAGATATTGTGTATCAACAGGCATTTTACGATTACCAAATAACAATCAACGACAGGCTATGGCAATCTTGTTTTTATGGGCGCTAAAGTTGAGTCTAGTTGACGTGGATTAAACCGCAAGCGCAGAAAGCGATTACGCAGATTATGGACAATTCGGGTCCTGTTAAGCCGTTTCGTTAAAATTAAAATGCAAGATAATAACATGCTTCATGTTTACAGTTTTATGCTGAAATAGAACGAAGTGACCAGTCCTCCAGTCCTCATTCGTCACCTCAGTTCAGATCTTTCTTAGGATCGCCTAAGTCTAAGTTGCAACTAACGATGATGATAGTGCCTCAATACGCGTGTTTGACGGGCGCCCTTCACGTTTACTCAAAATTACTGTCATAACATAATCTAAAGCGCAAATCCGGTGTGGAGATTGATTTGGCGTCTTTTGCTATGTGTGAGTACCTCGACAGGTTTGGCGTGAAGTGATAATTCTTTGTCCGGTCCGGTCCATGATGTGAACAACTGCTACTAAGTTCAAGAATTTTGCTGAAACTGGACTGCGATGGAACATAAAAAATCATCGTTAAATTTTATATTTTGTGTAATTGCGGAACTATTATAAAGGATCAGCACACCAGCCACATCAAAACTTTCCCATACTATTTGATCTTGTTCGATCTAAGTAGCCCTGGCATTAAACCACATTTATGGTCCCTGACGTCGAGTCAACTTTAACTTACTGTAACAACCTCTGATGAACTTTCCCACATTTACCCCGCTAAATAGTGTCTTCGCCTAACATTTAACCACACAGTGACCGAGTTGTCTCACTTGTAAGTCTAAATTACGAACTATTGTCTTACCATTCCCATTTCTCTCTTTGCGCGTCTGACACACGCGACAAGAACGATGAATGACAGATTCGTCGGTGAAATTAATTAAGGCTCCAGGTTTGTATGACGTCGACATAGAGACGGGCAATGATTGGAATTGACCATATACACACACACACACTATGTCCTGTCAATCCGAGGTCATAAATTTAGATGAAAATCGATTTGGCTAAATTTGTTTGAGGAAAAACGACTGTACTGTCATAAAAAAAACAGTCGGTAAATGTGTCTGCATTTGAGCCAAGAATCTAAGGTCAACTCTTCAAAGTTGATGCCAACTTCATTAAATCAGAAATTGACACTTTACTTCATCCATTGATTTATGACGCTCAAAGAGCCGTAAAGTCGTTTATGATAATTAGCTCGTTTCGTTACAACCGATTAGGATAAATCCTACTTTATTCAATATCAGACGCGGGTCAGTGAAAACGAGTATGCCGCCTCAGTCGATGCTAACGGCTTTTTCTCGAGCGTTGACTTCCACAGCTCGTTGTACATGCGACCATCGAAATTGCCAAGCAAGACAAACTTGCCCGAGTCATAGAAGATATTGCCTGAATCGCGAGCCAATGTCATTGTGCCACTTTTAGTCCAGTTGGGCGCCCACTTGTCATTTCCCAGGTATTTGATCTTGTAGACGTCGTTGGATGAGCCACCCGTTCGTTGTCCTGGAGAAGCAAATATTATTGGAAATACTACAGTTCTGAGGCAAGTCCGTTCTAAGTGCAACTGCTGAGAACGGACCCAAGGCTCAATGATTTATCCCACGAAAATATATAATGGGCTTAGACTGTAATAAATTATGATTATCATACCGCTAGCACGATAACCGCCAAATACAAAGAGGTCCAAAGTGTCCGGATTCCACACAATCTGTGCCGACGACAATGCAACGGGTAAAGAAGGCATTGCCACCCACTTGCCATTGCGTCCGTGGTACTCAGCGCGATTAGTACGGGGTTTCTGTCCACCCACAATGACAATGCCGTGATCTTCGCCATTGACGATGATTTTTGTTAGTTGAGATGAGTAATGACCCACTGCCAGTGGATCTGCTTGTTGCACTTTCGGTCAAGAGTCGACATTTGCAGAAGTCTTAGAACCAAACGGTACTTTAAAACCTAGTTGATCTGTTTTCTCTTAAATGCCGACCCCTTGCTTTGGCCCCGTCAAATGTCCAACAAGTCCGCATCAAGTGCTGTATAACTGAGTTAAATAAATACCTAAACAAACAAAGACAACCTTTTGGCTGCGGACAAAAGGTGCACAAATCCAGATTTTGTTTTGGAAGGTCGTACAACTATGCATGTAAAAATCATGTGGCAGAACAATGTCGGTATTAGTCAACGCACGCGCGGCCAGATCCAGCTTGAAGATCGTCTGTGTGACAGAGTTTGAAAAGGTTGCATGGCGAGTTAGCCTACTAATAGTTCAAACTCTAAATTTGCCGGTTGACCACCGCCAATAACGTAAAAATAGTTGCCGAGTTTTGCGGTACAATGTCGATAGAATCCACTCTTCGGCATATCGCGCATTCGATCCGACTTAGTCGAGAGCATTGTTTTCTCAAGTTGATCATTGACCAGTTCAATGAGACTTATTTCGAACTGAGGAAATTGACCCGTATTGGATGCGCCGCTCGGCTGCTTACCACCGATCATCAAGTAGGTTGAGCGTTTGGCAATGCACATCGATGTCTTGTCGCAAATAAGATCTTCTTTGCAATCATCGCCTGTTCTGCACGGATCACCCATTTCACCCTGATCACATCCCTCAAAGTAGCAACGTTGCTCGCGATCGTCCGAACGTGTACATAGCATTTTGCACGTTTTGTGCAACGGGCCTGTTGAAGTCGGTTGTGTTGTATTTTTCCTTATTGACAATTTGCGCATATCGCCCCTGTATGTCCGAGCTGACCAATAATTATCAAAATTGACTATTCAAAATGGTGAGCCCTCTGCTGAGTTCTGAAACCAGCTCCTCATTAGAAGCGGTCTGGTCAAGGCAACTTTCAATTTTGATATTCAATGAGCTAAGACCATTGAGAACACCGTCAATGCGCTTCTCTTGTGAGCGATCAAAACTGTCGGAGGCGACATTATAATTCAGCACATCTATGCGCAACTGCTCGATCTCATCTTCAACGTTCGTGTCATCTGTTGTCTTGTTTTTCAGCTGATCCATCTGATCTTGAAGGGATCCAACACTGGACTGACAGTGGGCAATGGCGGGAAAAAACTCCATCGCAGTTTTGTTTGCATATTTTTCGCATTTCTAATTCGTTAAATCAAAAATTGTAGATGTCGAGTTACCTCGTTAAGCTCCTCAATAAGCTCCTCATAATTTTCTTCGTTGACGCGTTCACTCAACTGCGCCATGGACGACTTGACCATGTCTACCTCCCGGGATGTTTTGTTCAACTCAGAAGCCATGCGTGGCCAGATCTCGTCGACATAATGCTGCAGACTTTGCAGGTCACGTTGAACATCACTGTCGACCAGACCGCCGTCACTCTCAGTGCCATTGGCGACTGAATCCAAGCGTGCAGTTAGACTCGTTATATTGGTCGCAATATTCATTAGATTCGCCTCCAACGCCGATATTTCCCATTCGATGTTTCCCAGTCTATCTTCTAACTTTTTGTTGCTGACAATCTCTTGTTCCATTGCCGCCAAACGCTGCTCAATCTTCTCTTGCCAGAAAAGATCATTTTCTGACTTTTCAAGGTTTAATATGAACCGTTCATCAGCAAGTGAGAACGTTTCGTTTAACTGTTGCGTCAAATCATCCACACGCTTCTCCAATTGTTTCTCGTCGAGTATTTCATCAATCAAGGACCGTAGGACTTTCTTGTCGAGCGAAAAAGTACAATTCAGAAGCAATAGTAGTACTCTCATGATATCCAGTCTCCTGATGATTGTTCATTTTTGATTCCATTTTATTGAAGTGTTTGTTTACCCAGAACTCAAACTTGATAGATGGACTCCACTCAAAGCTGGCAAAGTCTATACGTGACTCGAAAATGCGCCTTTGCCGAATTTTCTATTCGCTTACTTTGTCATCCATTGGCGTTGATGAGTTTTATCGGTTGATTCCGACAGCCGCATATCAGTAAATTTATTTGACAAATACGAATATATTTCACGATATTCAACCGCCATTGGCTGGCAATGGTGACCATTTTTTTAAACCATTTTTTCAACCGTTTTTTACCGACCGCCGAAAAGGGAAACTAAGAGGGAAAAAGAGGGAAAATGGTCTTGGCGCAAAAATCGTCCGGAAAGTATTGAGTTACTCATCAGTCTGTAAAAAGAAACTCAAAGAGATTGTCACGTGTGAAAAAATGGAAGAGAATAAAGGAGAATTCGATTGGGATCGGCTACTCTCGACCGATACCCTCGTGCATATTTTCGGGCGCATCATCCGCCATGCCGTTGACCGTGATATTGAGTGGGAAACCGAATACGGATGGGATTGGTACTCTGGCGTTGGGCGACCACCGAATTTAGTGAGACTGCCATACAAAAAAGAAGGAGATGATCTTCATACGACGGCGTTCGAAAGTATGGCCAAGTGAGTCGTTCGTGGAGAAATGCGATACAAAATCGCATACAATGTGCCAGTCTACGCGAAACGGATGAATTCGCGGAATCTACCATTAGACCGGGCTGGGAAAGAGGAAACATGTTAATCGAAAATGGCTACCTGCGCGGAGCAAAACGACTGGATTTAAGTGTCGCGAGTACTGACGATTTGAGTATCGTTCGTTCAAATCTCGACAAAAACCGAATAGAAACAGTCGAAATTGATGGGGATGATTTATCATTACTGTTTACTGTTCGACTTTTGGACGTTATCTCGCTGTGCAAAAGGGTGACTTCATTCCATTTTGTGGCTGATTTCAAGTCGCAGGCAGACGCTGAAACACTTTGGAAACTATTTCGGGCAGCTACTGACTGCACTCAACGCCTGAAGAAGATCTCTGTTATTTGTATTCACCGTGGCTTCTGGGATATCGATTGGCGTTTCACAGAAGATTTGCCTGTTGGCCGATGCTCGATCGAGAAACTCTATCTCAATATTCCTGACAGGAAAGTTCATCAGAGCCCAAAGTCGAAGCCTAATTGGTTGCGCCTTGGTTTAATTGAGAAAATCGAAGTAGAACCACTAAGTTTACCGGACGTGGTCAATGATTTGGGAGAAATGGTCGCCAAAACAGTAACGAAGACCATTGACATCGATGTTGAGATATGGAAGCGAAGCGATTTTTTCAAATTAGATGAATGTTCGATTGTTCTGATAACACGGCCGATTTTTGTCAGAATTCGCCTGTGCTGTTGTTTTCAAGGTTTGGAACAGGATGATTCAGTATTCACAAAAATATTCGACTGCAATGGGTCACTCTTGAAGAAGGCAAGACAATGGTATCACGATGTTGAGGTGAGGATCAAAATGGTAATAAGACAAAATTACTCTTCTGATTTAGAGACAAATTCCATGGCCCTTTTTTCATGGTGAGAAAAAGCAGGAAGACGAAGGAGAAGAAGACGATCAACCACCTGCTCAACGGCGACGTGAGAACTGAAACCAAATCAATTGAGTGATTGCCATGAGTCGTCAGAGTGGACAGTCTGCAATCTTCCTGTTCTAGAGAAACTATGCGAATGAATGAATAAACGACAAAAATAAATGAAATAATTTTATTGGCCATTGTTTTTAGTGACGGTAACCGTTATGATGCGACTGTGTAACAGTACAAACTGTTCCTTCAGTATAATGTCATCAAAACGTCATAGTCTCCAGAAAATTCAATCGATTCAAAGGACCTTGAATGACTCACAAGCTGTAAATAACTATGACAGCTACTAATGGACAAATCAATATACAGTCTCTATATGAGGTCTACAATTAAGTTTATTGTCATGTATATTGACCCTCATTTCTGACCCACCAAAGTCAGGAAACGTCACACTAGTGATTAGCCAAACAACGACAGAAAGTGATGAATTACCTAACTTGGCAAATAAAGTGAGTAAGATTACGGCAGACCGCGCTTCACTGCTCAGAATGAGTAACTTATAGGACAGAGAGGTAGTTAAGGGCACACACACACGCACACAGTGTACACAAGCGGAGCACTGTGAATAAAACGATTGTCAACGAAATATAGTAAAGGAAGAGAGCGCGAAAGGCTGTGGTCCCACGAGAATTTCCAAAGAAGAAACAAAGACGCCAGATTAGTCACTTGGCCAATATCTATACGAGAAGTTTAAACGAGAAAAAATGACATACGATTTCCTCTTTAAAACCGTGCTAATTGGCGATTGCAGCGTTGGCAAGACGCAGATTAGAACGCGGTATACGATGAACGAGTTTAGTCCGGAGTTAAAGTCGACCATTGGAGTTGAGTTCGCCTTTAAAACATTGCACATTCGTGGCGATGAAATCAAGGGTGAGTCGAGTTTGATGATATTTTATCCATTTTAGTAAAACATAATTTTTATTCATAAATCATATATTCAACGAAAATTTATTTCATTACAATTCAGCTCAAATTTGGGATACGTCCGGCGAGGAGCGATATCGAGCCGTGACATCTGCTTATTATCGCGGCTCAGTCGGTGCTATTGTCGTTTTCGACGTCACCAAAGTAAGTGTAAATCTCCATTCGGTTGTCTGACCTGTCAAATCACTTAATTTATTGAATCTGATCAATACATTTATTTGCGTTCATAGTACAAAACCTTTGCGAATTTGGAGACGTGGATGGAACAATTGAAACAATATGCTGACTCGCAAATCGTCATCTGTATAGGCTAGGCGTCTTTATTTTTTTACTATGGGCACTCACCAGTTGAATACGATAAAAAACGTCATCTAAGTTGGCAATAAAATTGATCTGCCCAAGCGCGAGGTAACGTCAAGCGAGGCGGAGGATTTTGCGCGTGAGAACAATTGTTTTTACATGGAAACGTCCGCATTAGACGGCACTGGTGTCAATCAGGCGTTTTACCAAGGTACAATGTGTCGATGTTAGTTTCAATCATGTTTTAAAACGTAAATTCAAAGTGATGGAGAAAATATATGGCAAGGTGAAGAAGCAGCAGGAAGGCAAGAAAACGCTGAACAAATTGTCGCCCAGTGACGTGATTGACTTGACATCGAAGGAGAGTGATGAGCCAAGCCAACAGCAAAAATGTTGCAACATGTAACATTGACAAAAACATCCTCTTTCAAACTCTGTAAACCACGAATCATTCCAACCACATATTTTCACACACAAACACAAAAACACAGAGGTGCTCACGAATTTGCATGTACACACGAATACAGTTGCTTCCCGCCATGTTTATATATAGAATAAAACCAAATGCGAAGCTACGTGTCACAGTTTTTGATTAAATTTTGCGTTTATTCCATAATAAATAATAATTGTTTTCACTTATCCGCGGGCAGACCCAACTCCTCGTTAGTCCAAATGTCGCGGTAACCGCCGGCTGGGTAACCGGCCCATGTTGCCGTTGACGGCCCATAGCCCGACGTTGATGAGGCGCACGGGGCGGGCAAACCGTGATAAGTGGTCGGCTTGAGTGGCGGCCCGAACAAGTGATGCTCGTTGTGATGGAACGACATGTAGATCTTTTAATAAAGGGTCGACATTAAATTAGTCTCTGTATAAAGATGAAACCTTAGTAGAAGTCTACTCTAAGTACACAATTAAGTAATTATTATCGAACCCGTTCCAAACGCGCCCACAGGAACGTAAAAAACCCGGTCGAGACCAGCGTGACGAACGGGTCCGCGTATGGGTGCCAGCGATAGGCGATCTGCTGTGGCATGAAATTGCTGCCACCGCCAAAACGCTTGCTCTGGCGCGTCGTGGCTCTAGCCAATAAGAGGCGATTCATTTCTTCCCGTTTTTGTCTGAAGGTTTTTCCCGTTTAGTATCTCTAGAATTAAGTTTTTCTCTAATTTTTCTTTTTTTGGATCAGAAAACACTTCGTTTTTCCCATTTCAATCGCTGTGTGTGGGTGGGAAAAA
>SCLD01153143.1:0-21699 GCA_004367895.1 Oikopleura longicauda
GGCCCCGCCGCTACCACTCTCAGCCCCACCACCCTCTCTCCCAGTGGCTCCAGCGGCCATCCCGACGCCGGACCTGCCCAGTCCACCAATAATCCCAGCTCCAACTAGCCCTACTGAGATGCCGGTACTCCCAAGACGTACTTCAAGTGCCTCATCATCTCAACGACCCGATCATTCACGCCAATCCAGTCAGAGCACGGTCCCACTTCTGGAACCCCCCACAGACGATTGGGACACGCCCACCTATTCAAAAGCCGAGGTCCAGCAATGTGTGGAATCGGCTACGGAACAAGTCAAAAAACAACTGGAGCTTCAATTCCTGGAACAACAACGATGGATCACTCAACAGCTGGAAACGGAGCGTAATATCACACAAGCTAAACTGGACAGTCTCCCCAAACCGGTGGCCGACAGTGATCTTGGCACCGATGTACTTAACCACCTCCGAACCAAACTCACCCGGCAAGAAAACCGCATCGAACACGTCCTCACGACACATGGTAACCTCATTGCGAATCTCCAGTTACGAAACACGCTCAGAAACTGCCTGGCTACTATGGATATGCTGAAGTACCCGGAACGACACCAACTAGACGGTCAAAATATGCCAGTACAATCCTACACACTACCTGAATTACAAGACCAAATGGCTCGCCTGGAAACGCTCATCGGGCAAAACGAGTCTAGGCAAGATCTTATTGTTAAGGGAAGTAGAACGAGTTTTCCTGCCATTGCTGATACCGCTGCTGCTGGTCATGTTAGTATCCCAGACACAAAATCCAGCTCGTTTATGGAACACTTTACCCGCGGGTTAGCCGTGAACAAAAGGGACAATAGCCGCTTTTTAGCCATCGCTACTAAACGAGGCCGTAAGAAAGGTGCGACCACTAAAGGAAAGAGCCCCTCTATCTATCGAGCGAAAGATTTTGATACTAAGTGCCAATCCTCAATGCTCAAACATGTGCAACTTGTGAAAAAGAACAATGTGTCTCTCCCAGCTGAAATGAACTGTGGTCCAGAAACGGATGAGACGGAACAACCCTCCCAAGAGGATGAAGATGAACAGGAACCACAGGTCGACTCCGCCATTTATACACAAACGTCTTTTGATGACACTAATCATAACGAAGTCGACCAGCAGGTGGCATCAGTTTTGGCGGGCAGTGAAGAAAACGCAGTTGACCCAGACCAAGTACTAGCAACACCAGCTCCGGAATTAGAAGAGGTACATACAGAACACGACTCTGAAAATCCCGATACGGTTAGTTACCTTCATTCCTCGGGCCCAAAACCTAGGCTTAACGCTTTTCAATTTTTTCATCACATTCCAATACACCCCCAGGATACACTAGTCTTCACCCAAAGCCAGAAGTTTCATACGGAAGGCGGGGCCATTGACGCTAAATCCAACCGCTGGGTAAACAGGGACTTTAACCCTGATCTATTACCCTATAAATACAAGCCGGAACTCATAAAGTCGGAAGGGCTAGCGGGATTCTTCTACTTTACACTGGCGCTTTTTCCTCGAGTTTTTTTGCTCGCCACGGAAACGCTACAACACTGTTTGCCACTAAACTCCGCGTGGAAATATCACTTAATTCAAAAGGATTTAAATACGATACTAAAATGGCACAAGACACACCAACACCAGCTCCTAGCACTCCCATACCACTTAGCGGATGCATCGGTCCCCTTGGAATTTGTAGACACTACATTACCTAGTCTTTTACCGCATACATACGAGATCCTTAGACATACCATACGTATCATTATACCACAAATCCCAGCGAGTATTTCATTTCTACACCTCAAATATACTCTAGCTAAGCTAACAGAGGAAGGAACCGCGGCGATAATAACGAGAATTTCTAAATACATCAACTCCACTCTAACACGTCGTACTTCAGCCAAAACGAGCAAACCTCCGTGCCCGACGAGCCAAATAGGAAGGACGGGCACAACGGACCTGACACATACACGAGCAAAATCATATCATCATGCTTTTAAATTCATACCAATCCCCTTCACGATATTTGAAAGACCATACTTTTCTGCCATATTATTGCTAGTGCCCCAACAAATGACACACCATCCATACTTACTAGATAAATTCACCCATGACCTAATTCAGATTAAACCCCCCAAAGCTGCTCCTTGCTACATCCCCAACCTTAGGTTTAATCACAAAAAAGACCTCTACTCCCTACTCCTGCCAGCACCGATCACGGAAGATCAGTTTCAGGCCTTCAAAGCAGCCAACATCAGCATAGATTTTTCCATCCCGGATCAGGACATGACCCTGGTCACCCGAGATCGGTCTGTTGAGGACGATGAGTTTGATAATGAAATCACGGACGATGGCCACTTTTGCTACCTCTCCACATACAACCCTCGACTAGCCCAACCTCTCCAAAAACTATACTGTGACCATTTGAAATCCTTAGAGGCTAAATCACAAAGGAGGAGAGCGGCGAAAACCGCTTCAACGCCATCCGTGCCACCTGTTTCTGTGCCTAAAATAAACATTCTATCGGTCAACCTCAATAACGGTATTGAACAACTTAAATTCATGCAATTGCAAGGAGCCTTAACTGACATTTTACTACTACAAGAATTGAATACAGACATCATACAAATTCAGAGTCTGTCTCAATGGTTACCTACATATAAGGCTTACCATCATACCCCAGTGCTAGAACATCGGCTGGGGTCCCGTGGATCTGCTCAAGTCGTATACTCGTTAATTCTTATTAAAATTGATCTCATTAACAAAGTAGAACTCATCGAGGAAATTCCAGCACCAGCCACATCCGTTAGATTCTTTCTAGACAATGATAGTCATGTAGTCATCACTTCCCTATATGTCACTCAGAAATCTGGGGTTCGTACAAAAAACATAGCACTTGGCATCAAAGAACACGGCTGGGTGGACCACTACGTCCAAGTGTTTAACCAGATTGCTAAATACAGTCTTAACGCCTGCGCGATCTTTGGTGGGGACGTAAACATGGATCATACCCAGGAACGAAAATCGGATTCCAAAACCCTAAGAGAAGTCTTTGTAGCCCTGTTCCAAGAAACCTTCACGGACTGGGTCAATGGTGACACGTTCCATAGGCCGAACGGAATCAGCTCCCGCATAGATATACTCATGACCAAGAACCTTAAAGCGGGTGGCTTTAGAATGAAGTTAGGTAGCAGCCATGCTTTAAACGACGGGCACTCCATATTACTAATTGATATCGACCTTCTAGCTATGAGAGAGAAAGCATTTACATACAAAGATATCTCACTGCACCCAACCCCGGAGATGTTAGCCACCACATGGTGGACCGTACTGGCAATTAATTACTCTCGTCTAGAGCAATTATACAGAGATGACTTATCGGTTATTCGGGATCACTTTGTACACACTAGGAATTCATACCGATTTGGCAAAGAATCTTTCTATGGCCGCGCGATTTTAGAACTAGCTGAGGCGGCTGTTTCAGCCATAGCCCCCACTATCACTGTACGGATCGAAACCTACTCGAGTTACTATCGTAGCTCAGTATACACGCGCGCTCTCCAAGCTACTATTTCAGACTGTATCTCGTTGGGACGGAGTGACCACCCGCAAGTTACAACCAAAGAAATTGCCCAAGCCAAAGCCATCTTACGACGATTCATTCACCGAGATGCGGTAAATTTACTTAAATCCAAACTAGGCCAAGGCATTCATAAAAATGTTTGGCAACTTATGAAACTAGCCACCCCCAAACCCCTGGAAGCCTCAGTCATGAAAACAGTCACCCCGGATGAATTTTTGTGTCAGTTTAGCGATTTTCAAAGTGCGCCGTTACGAGCGAATGTAGAACTGATGAAAGCTTCCGGGGAATTGAGACCGGACATACCATTATTCTCCTCCCGAACTCTCACATACGATTACCATGGCCGCCCTGATGATCTGGCCAGATGTATTCGTGCTGGGGTATTGCGGTGCAAGACCACCGCGAAGGGACAAAATTCCGAGTTTAACATTCAACTCATACGCAGAATGCCGTATTCATTCTCTGCGGTCTTGCAGCGGCTGTCCCAGGTCACCATAGGCTTGGGAGTATATCCAGAACAATTTCGATACATGCGTGCTACTGGTATTGCCAAAAAATGCGACCCATCAGTCACTAATATCCTAAAACAAATAAGAGTTATTGCGGTAGGTCAAATATTCGACACGCTTGTCCAGCGACAGGTAGAAGCGGAATTTCAAAGTTACCTCATCCGCCATGGTATTCTGAGACGCTTTCAAAATGGGTTTCGGAAAAACAAGGGCACCTCTACGCTGCTTTGCGAAGTCATGACTGACATTTGTGAAGCAGACCTCAAAGGGACACCATTTATGATATTGTGTTCCTTTGATGCCATGAACGCCTTCGGCACAGTTAGGCATGAAGTTCTCTTATCGAAACTCAAGCAAATCTGTGAACCTAACATGTACTTGTACTTTCAAGGGTTGCTTCGAGACCGTAATTCCACCATGTCATTTAATGGGCAAACCAGCAAGGTTCACCAGCTGCCAGAAATAGGGGTACCACAAGGGCAATGTCTGTCACCAATTTTATTTACCTTTCTACTTAGCGGCATTGAGGACATTGTGGCCCACTACCCGCATGCCACGCTTAGATTGTATGCGGACGACGTCTCAGTAACAATTTTTTCAGATGCCATTCATTTGGCAGCACAAGAGGCGGCAGACATTAGCCAAATGCTCATAAACACTCTCCAAATGCGTGGTATTACACTCAATGCTAGCAAAAGCCATTGTATTACCATACATCTAAAAGGTAAGCCAGACCCCAATCGCTCATTGTACCAGCTGAAAACCACGGCCGGACTTATAAAGGAATCAAGGAGCTTAGTATTACTAGGGGTGAAATTCCATCAAAATCTCTCCTTCTCAGACCGTTATGTCATGATACTTAAAAAGATCAACGCGAACCGAGGCTTAGTATTCAACCTCACCACCTTAATGGACCACACCAAATGTGTCTTATGGTTCCGTTCCAAAGGATATGGAGTTTTTAATTATAGTGCGGAAATACTCCCGTTGTACACAGATGCACAGTATGTAGAATTGGATGAGGCAGTAACCCGGCCAATATACGATATCTATGGTCTGCACTCACACCACTTTAAGACCGTTTCCACTCGTATCCTCAATCATCTAGGGAACATGACTGGCTTTAAATTCTGGCACATCCGCACCATTTTGCTATTTGCCTCCAAAGTGCTACACACAAATAACCCTCTCCCAGTGGCCGATTATATTAGGCGCCACATGCACCATGTACACCCCAGCGGCCAAATCGTAGCATATCGGGGCGACAAAGCTGATTTCCGAACTACCAGAGGATGGAAAGTGCAGTTTATAGCATCCACAGACCGTACTACCTGTTTTCCTGCTAATTTAGAGACACTCTTAGACATGATTCCAGAAAACATCGCTAACCTGTTTGGGTCCAGCCAATTCGATGATGCCCTCATCTTGTTTGTACGGACCCGATGCCCTCACGCTGTAAACTCAGTTCACTGCACAGGGTGTGTTAACGACCAAATTCTGCAAAAAAGGGTCGAGGCAAGAATACAAGAATTCCGATACCCACATTTCTACACGGGCTTAGCTCGCTCAGTCGAATATTGTTTAAATCATGACTTATCGGACCTGACATACGAGCAATTCTCCGCTAAAATCGATACGGCCTTTAAAGAAGCTAACTCACTAGTCGAACGCCTATCAGAAGTCTGAGGTCCTCTCTACCTCTCGACCTAACAGTAACCATAGGATCAGCAGTCCTTCACAGTATTTTTAAAGACTAGCTTTAGTTTTTAATTTTAATTTTTTTAAAATTTTATGTTTATTATTTTTCTACCGATTTCCGGTATTCTCGGCCAAGTCAAGTTACTACAGTCACCCTGCAGCTGACAGTAGATCAGAGGACCAAGCAGTTACACGGATACAGGCAGTTTCGCGACAAGTCATCCATTCTATGGGGTAGAAGGTTCGGTCTTCACGGTAACATCTGGCGGCTCACTCTTGGGTACATTGGCTAGGCTAGCCGTAGCAGCATTAGGCTCTTCCTTTACGGGAATCAGCTCGGGCAACGAATCATTAGCGTCAAACAGCTCCAATTGGTTTCGCCAGTAGAGGGATCGACACCATGGGCAGTGGGAATACAGCTCGGCAGCATGGTTTTCACAAACGGGGGTACGGAGCGAACGCTGAACGTCATGAGCATGCACAAGTCTATGAATACGGCGAAGGATCCGACATCGGGTCTTATCACGACGGATAATAGCCAGGTCCCGCAACCGTTCAGCGGAGTTGAGATAGGAATTAGACATCTGAAATAGGTCATTAAAAAACAATAACCACACGCTAGTAAGCAATAAGAAAAAATTCGGTATTAAAAGCCAAAACACTCACCAGAATAAGGGTTACAGGTTCTAGGTGCAATTGTGCAACCTAAGGTTCTCTGAAATTCCAAAGACAATCTCGTACGCCTTCTCAATGTTTCTGTAGCAGATATCGGCTAGGGGGAGAAAACTTAATGATGACTCACTACAAGACCTGGGTATATATACGCCCCAATTTCATCCTCTTTCCAACACGAGTCCAAAGCGACAGAGAGCAAGCTATCTCACCAGGTGTTAGAACCAATCACCTTAACACCTGGAAACCATCCCCCGTGCTTCTAACTCTTCATATATCGTTTAGATGATCAAGGGCACGAACCTCATTGGTATTATCTCTACCCAATCAATTGCTCGGAGCTGGAACCGATAACAGTCAAAAGCGATGCATTAAGAGCCATAGTCAAAAGACATGCTATGCTGGACATTACTGCATTAATACCTCTATGGGTGTCATATCACACTTGGATCAGAGGACTCAAAGGGCTACGATGTGGGGAAACCGATAAGAACGAGGATAACTGGATGGCAACTACTTACTTTACTCCTGGCTTATATCAACAGCCGTTTGACAAACTAACCCCTCAGCAGGTTGAAGCATGGTCTTACAATCAGATGGCCCAACGACAATTAGTATTGCAACATTTAACACACGGATTACCGGAAATATTACAACAATTCAAAATCTGGCATGCCGAAACTCCCGGAGATGCCCCCTGGGCCAATACCTATGATTCCGTAGACGGCTTTAAGACTTATAGCCACCTCTGGAACCATTACCAATCCCGATGGGACCAACAACAGCGGCTGACTTTATCACACGCGGCTCCAATTCACCAGCAACTAGCCTTCCCTCCACGAGCAGCAAAATGGCACACCACAATGGATCGAGCCCCACGATCCAACTTGGCCACCTGGAACAAGGACTCCATAATTGCAGATTTCTCAGCCACGGTACGCCCCATTCTAATTATGGACCTGAGTGCAGTGGACACATTCGGTGAACCCATGGCCATGGAAGTAATAGAAGAAGAACCAGTGCTATTGGAAGACATAGATCAGATTATGGATTTTATGTTCGTGCCTCGGCTCTCTGCAGAAGAACTGAACAGCACCACAATGGAAGAGATACCTACCGAACCCCCGTTATTGGACACCATCCCAAGTCTGCTCAATAATCTGGATCTTCGAGATTCGGAACTTGACCGGATCAAAACTAACTTTAAATATGCAGGGCTCGACTTAAGTAGAATAGTGGATACCCTATTCGAAATCAAGCGACACGACCAGGACCTGACCCTTAATAAAGTCCTCACTCTACATAATACTCACATCATGAAAATCAAAAGTTTGGATATCCCAGTCCGTACCATCCTCACCGAATTCATGTTAGACTTAGCGGGGCTGTTTGAAGGGCTACGGGTACAAAAAGTCACACACACTCCAGAAGCCGCATGGCTAAATGCGGATTCCGCCGTGAAAACTTTTAGTAACATCATACGGGATCAAATGGAACACCATCGCGTCTGTCTGCTCCCACTTACTCAATACAATACTATCGAGATTAATCGTACCCTAGTATCCCCGACCATAGTAAAATTAGAAAAACTTCACGACTTATATCTCATCAGCACAGCGGTTCTTCATGACCAACATAGGAAGAACGTTCTTATCTTTCAACGAGCGCTCCAAGACATTATCACCCACAAACCTCCTACCACATTGGACGAGGGCTTGTTGAAGTATGTGATGCATCGGCAACACGGGCGACACACGCTTGTCCAATTGGTGCCAAAACCACCCGTGAAATTAACGGACCAGTCAGGAGCCATAGTAGCCTTACCTCAATTTCTCCCGGCGTGGAAATATAACACACCTTCCCCCAAACGTCAAAAACGGTTGATGGAAGACGGTACAGGGGACATTAGTGGTGAGTCTGGACCAAACAGTAGACCCAATACTTTAGATCTAGACGGCACAGATCAGGATTTTATACCATAACATGAACTAAATGGTCACCCACCCCAAGACATCTCGGAACCAAGGTCACAGGACCATCGTCTCCACTTACTATTACGTAACTCATGCATCATTTAACTTATAAAACCTGCTTCTAACAATACAATGCGCTCGGCAACTCTATAACAACCTCTAATTTAGACTGAGGCACGATGAACGGGCCAAAAGCCGTGAATCTCAAGTTCGTAACCAACGCGGAATGCGATGCTGGACAAGCGGTCAAAGCATACACGCTATGGGCAAAAGCAGATCATGCCATCAGTCATGCTTTTCCAACACTCCACACCAGCAAGTATTATAATCAGATCACATTATATGGCGTCCAACGGTTCTGGGAAACCACCTGGACCGAGCGCCTACATGCGATCAAATCATTAGGAGAAAGTGATACAACTACGAATACTTGCTGGGCAGTCATGATCCGATACACATTGGACACCCTCTGGCCGAAACTAGATCACCCCAACGAACACATTATGGACCAGCTACTAGCAATACATCGCGCGACCAATCGTATCAAAGGTGCCACCTTTCATGGCCTAGGGGTAGCTCAACAATGCACCAACCCCTCCACAGTAGAAGGTTACATTGACTTGTACGAGGACATCACTAGCAACAGTGCCGTAACTGCCTGGGCTACAAAAAGCTTCATCAATCGAAGCCACAAATGATACCCTGTACTTACTCTAAATACTGTATACCTGTTTCAGTAACAAACACATAAGTTACCAACCAATAAACCACTCATTCCCAAAATGAAAAAAAGGGTGTCTATATATTTATTTCATGTAATACAGGCATTCGAAGAAGTAACTCCCAAGAGCGTTGTTTAAAATAAGGGACAGAAAAGCATAACCAGATCATGCTCGGGTTAACGCCTCAGAATAGGCCCGAACCTTCGTGGTGAATTTATAGGCCATCCAAGCGCATTTACTGACATATCCTAATCCTAGGCCGGCTATAAACCCACCACATACAGGCAAGGCCCCAAGTAAAATTGACCAAGTGGAGGTATATTCCGCATCTCGTCGGCGTCGTGTACGGCTGTTACCCAACACAGTCTCATCGTTAGGAGCAGTGGAAGCATCAATTTGTAGAGTGTGATCTAACAGCTGGGTTACACATTCGGCGAGGGTTAGTGGTTCCTAAAATATATCGGTGAAAGTCTACTCTACATATCATGGAATATAGAACGAGAACCTATGAAGTAACCCTACAGGTACCCTGATACTCACGGCTGAATAGAAACGAGAAGCCTCAACGGAAAGGGTAGGAACCAAATTGGTGGAAAACTTCGCAGTCACATAACACAACACCCAATCCACATAGTAGTCTGCACAAACAGGGATACTATCTATTGATACCTTGGTAGGCGTTGTCAGTTTAGGCTGGGCCAAAGCCGCTATTTGGTCAGCTACAACCCGCTGCACATGGTTCAGATGGCCCTAGAAATACACATTACCACAGGCACTTAACCAGGGTACTATACCTGTAACTTATATAAATGACTAAAACATCGCCCATCTAGCGGGTCCAATTTACTGCGACAAGAGGTATGGGCCTTAACACAGTCAACGGCATATTCGGGATCCCAGTTTGGAATAGGGGCATCTTCGCTCGCAATTAGGCCTATCCAATACATCACCAGTACACGGGCTGGACTCGACATCTCCTCAAAGGCTAAGCAGTTAACCTCTTTTCTCTAACAGAATAAACTAGCTGAATATCGTGATTCTTTTCTTAATGCCTTTTGTCTGGAAAAAACATTATAAATAGGGGAACCAATCAAAACGTCACGACTCACCGCGCAACTCCTCACGCTCCACTCCCTCTAGGGGCAGACAAAGAACCAATCACAGTCTGGTCTATACTTACCCGCTCTCAGGAGACAAGACGAGGATCGATGGAGGGATAATCGAGTTCTTTAATTTATTCATCTAAATAGCACAGAGAATACACTTTGTTCTCAGACAGCCCCACGAGGAGCTCGAAAAATTCGGTAAAGATAGTGAGTTACAGGGACATGGGGAAACTGGCGTACATCAATTCGTAACTGTTCAACAAGGACACCACCATCAGTAGCAGATAATCGGATATGTTCTAAAAAGACGATCAACATTTTTAAATTATTTTTAAATTATTTTTAAGTTATTTTTTAAATTATTTATGTCTCAAAACTCAAAGTCAAAAACTTAAAATATATAAAAAATAAAAATAAAATATAAAATAAGTAACACTTACCACGAAAATTGGGGCGATCAGGAATGTCGTAAGTCAAAGGTGACTCGGGATTCTCAGCCAGAAACTCTCGAAAGTCTTCATATAGCATGGGGTCAGGTGACGACACGCTTAGCATCCCAGCCTTAAAAAAATGATAGATAATTAGAAACAAACCAGAGACCTAGAATCAGCTCCTATATACAAGTTATAAAGAAAAAGTACCTGATGGCTGTAATTCACATCCGGGGACAAATATTGCTCCATCCGCTCACTACACTTACTGCCGAAGCAATCTAAAATAATTAATCACCTGAGAGGCACATCTACGGAAAAAATGATTTCCAGAGGAAAGGGTGGATCTAACATGCACCAGTTTCAGATAGTACAGAAACACACGCATAGGACCATTCCGGATCATTTGCGTTCAGAAGCACGTTGTAAATCCTCATCAATCTTCTCTAAGCGAGCCAACTCGCCCTCCGCGGAGGGACAAGCCCGTAGCATTACCAGTAACTCCTTACGGGAGGACAGAAGCTCATGAATAAGGATATGTTGATCATTCAGCTGAACAAACAGATCATCCACGACTCGTTTCTGGTCCGATAACATGACCTGCTGTTTGGAAACCAATACTGACTTACAGGGAACTCTCGACACCACAACTATACAAGTGTAATTGACTTGATAGGAGTTTATGAGTTAGTCCCACGGCCCAATGTATCATTTTGGGATTGAAGATGATCGGTCCAATGGTGATACCGAGCGATTACCAACTTTGCTTGATTGCACAACCCCTGTAGCCCAGCGAGTTCCGGACACTTTCCGGACATATTCCGCGTCAATTCTCTAAAAAATACCAAAATGATAAACTATTTCATACTAAATACACACTGAACTTCCATAAGGGCGCTCTCCACGGGAATCTCGAATCGGACTCTACCGCGACATTCAATAAGTACAGGCAGTGGAAAGAGATGAAAAAGAGGGTCAGAATAGTCGATGCACCTAGGCAAGGCGCCGGAAATATAGCTTCGTACAAGATAAGTGGAGCACAAAACAAAGGGGAGCAAACAGACGGTACAAATAATGGGGCAGTAATCAAAAGATAGGATAGGGGTTTCCCAGTGCTCAGTCTGAAAAGCGGTCATTTAACAAAAATGATCCGCTAGCTGACTATCGTTGGGATACGGTTTAGTCAGAAAGTCAAATGATAATTCGGTAGTTGGCTGATACACACCAAATTGACAATCTTCTGGGCCGGTTGTCACGTTTTGCAATAATAACTCCACCTTTAAATCCAAGGCCTTGTCGCTATGACAAGAAGCCAGGCAATAGCAAGTCATCTGATACTTGTGGATTTCACACGCGGTTGTCAAATTCAATGGAATTGGCATACGTAGTGGATAGGACTCATCATTGTAACGGATTGACATATACTCCGATCCTACCTGAGTTGTATTTGGCGGCCATAAAATGGAACACAAGCTGCATGAGCGTACCTTAATTAATTAATTACATAAACTACGGTATATGCCAGGGGCTGAAGGAGAATCAGGAGAATTAAAACGATACGTGCTCGCACCAACACCAATTGCACACTTACATTTGCTGGAGGAGAAACATGGGAGTTGATTACACTGAAAGTGGCACTTAACTTGAGGCCATGACGAATCAACTGCTGGCGGGTATTAGCTTGCAATTTCAAAATAAAGGTGCTTGGCACGCCCAAGGTCAACTATAAATAAACATAATAATTATGGTGGCCGACGCGATATCAAATGAAACTTACAGTATTGGGAGACAAATCGCGCCACCCGCCAACAACGTCTCCTGCCCTCAAAGGGTACTAAAAATAAATAATAAATACATTAAAACATAATACATAAAAGGGTTTAGGGTGACGTCGTAATCCCACCGGGACTAAAAGAAATTAAAAAAGTAGATTCACCTGATATATACGGGTTGCTCCCTCAGGAATAGTAGTCACGGGTCGGGTCGAAGACGAAAGAGATTCGAAGGTTCCGCCAATAGTCATCCCAGTAGACATCGGAGATTCGATAGGGCCAAGACTCTCCACGTATTCGATCGGCGATGGCACTGGAGCTTCACTGGCTACAGCAGCCGGTACTGGAGTAATCTTTGGGCGCTTCACCTCTGAGGAAACATATTCCACCGGGGATGGAGAGTAGTTAGGCCCCGTAGGCGGACTGATTGTACGGGTAGGAACGAATCGTACCTTCAGGTTGGAACGACCAGATGCCGACATTCTTTCACTGAGCGGACCAGTATACAAATCTAAAAAATACTAATGGTCACAACCAAGGTACCACACAAGGGGCTATTTCTCTAGAGTAACTCTCTATTCCGCGCCGATGGAAACCCGGCTGACAAATTCTCTGATAAGCTCAATTAGACTTTTTTCTCCACCCATTCGAGATGAATATTCATGGCCTTCACATAACAAGGCCTCACATGATATTATCAACATTCTTCAATTATCCGAATAATCTTTTTTGAGCCGATTGGTCATCCAACCTCGACCAATAAGGAACCCGCCCACGCACCCAGTACTCCAAGCAACACAAATGGACCATATTACGTCATCACACCACGATCCATACCGGAATTCTCCGATCATAAACTGCTGGTTAAAGGCAAAATCTTGGTCAGTTTATTACAAAAGAATAGCTACTCAGACAGTGGACAAATACCATACTTCACTAGGCCCCGACCGGGAATCGTCAATTTCTTTAATAATGGGGGTAAAGGGAGAATTCAAAGACAACATGGGCTCAGCTACAGTCACGGCAGTCACCCCCACCTCTCGGGACCAAGGGGACAACTGTGACAGTCCCGCCACCCAAGGTAATGAGGCTAATGAAGTCAGGTGAAAGTACAGAGTTCGAAGGAAATGCACCACCCAAAATGTTATAAACCCCAAACCCAGACCAATCTTAAACTGGAACCACACAGCTGGATCACCCCAAGCAAATTGAATAGAAGGCTCAGATAACATATCAACGGGTGTAGTGGTGCTCTCCAGAGACGGCGTAGAAGGGGTGGTTTCAGGTGTAGTGGATGACACAGTCGGTATCACGGTAGAGGAAGTCATAACAGTAGAAGTTGTAAGGGGTTTTACAAATTCAGCCGCAGATGCTAATAACAGAGAGCAATGTTTTTGAGCGGACCAAGTGGGAAATGTAGGCCAAGAATAATGATAAGCACACTGCTTTAGCCCGGTCTGATACGAACGGCACAACGGCCCTATCGCACCATCCACAAATAAGGGATAAGAGGAGCGTCGTAATTGGTCAAGACGTTCTTCGTGGCGCTTCTCCAGAACTTCCAATTCTTTCACCTCGGCCTCTATACGGCGCTAAATGGTTAATAAGGGTCTATATAGCTCAAAGCATCCAATTGAAGCTATGATACCAGCTCGAAATACAGTACTTACAGTTATATCTAGTTTGGCTTCCTCACAATCAGGCAAGTATCTAGGCAAACACATCTGTAGATAAAATAAACAAGATGGCTGCATGATGACGTAATACGAACTGACGGAATCTTCCTAGTATCTCTAATACTTGCAACGACTATTATCTGGTTGCAAAACTACAGTAGACTATGGGAATCTCACATGCAAAAAAAAGTCAGAAATTTTTACTTCTCTCTTTCCACTCAGATTTTATTATGAGAAAAAACACGAAGTACAAATCAGAACACGACAGAAGCGCCACCACGGACCTACTTAACCATGACCAGCCCGTTTCCCTCAGTAGGGATCAAAAAGAGGCGTGATCAGCGGCCCATTATGTTACGACATTTATGTCAAACAAACACACCTCAACTAGGTCAACGGAAAAAGAGCGGTTAGTCAAGCGCGTTAATCAATCCCCCCCCTCCCCCTTTTATATTATCAAAAGCGCCCTAAAGAAGGAAAAACACCTGAGTGCCCAAACTAAATACACTCCCCCATTCTTTAGTTCCTTATCACCCCTGGCGAGGTATTACCCAACCTCCACTCAAGTATTTAAGTCACTTGTGGCTACATTTCTTCGGTTGAAATCCACACTTGGATATTCCAGAGAAACCCACACCTAGCTGCTTTCAAAATGCCGGTTATAACCCCGACTGCGAGAACCTACTCCAATCGTGAGCTAAGACGATTTATTGCACGAGCTTTAGGTCAGTTCCCGCCACAAGCCCTCAAACAATTCCTGGATATGGACATCGGAGTCCCTCGAAACGCTTTTCGAATGACGGTGTACCAAATTTTGGAAGACTCTTGTTCCTACTTTCTCAGACATGCAAAAAAATGGATTCCACACCAAAATAATCCTCTACAAACCATGATCGAGTACCATGACCGCTGGGAAGGTTGGACATGTACTGAGCCATACCATGACAGTAAAGACCGCCCTCTCCGGTACTTCATGAATCGGTACTACGAACGACGAATTGCCCTCATGGAAACCCAATTTCCTTAAGGCAACAAACCCATGCAAGTTTAAAACTGTTTCTAACAGCTCTGTCCGACTGTTTACAACACAATAAATGTTAAACTGCCAAATAAAAGGCATTCGTACCTCGATACGTGCAAAATGTATTAGTAGAATTTGGAAATTTATTCACTCTACATAACTTTTAATATAGGGCAAAACAGACGGTTTTAAAAGAGTCCCAATTCTCTCCAATATTAAACCACATCGCTATATCGTGGGGGATGACTTATAAAATCATCCGACTGACTGGAGGAATGAAGAGGACAGGTAGACCCAGATGCGAGGTTGGAGTGTACAGCAGTAGTGAGATTGTCCATTATAACTAACCATTGATTTCGCAACCAATAGCATACGAGGCTAACTCCAACAGACAATCCTACCACCATTAACATAGACCCAATAGTAACAGCTCCAGATAGGGTGTCCCAGAAGTCGTCGGGATCGGAGCTCCCAGGTTCTTGTAAATTGTCCAATATCGCCATGATCACTCGTTGACCATCAGTAAGCTCAGTCACGGCATCCTCCAATGTGTAGGTACACCCAAGGCCAACCAGGGATGACAATAACACCCAAAGAAAGGCGGTCATATTTGCACTCTAGGTTATGCGAGTAAGTGATACGGTAGAAAAAAGCAAAAAAAGCAAAACAGATTATATCTATTTTCTATATACTTTGACTAGATGTTAATAATGTCCTGGCACCACATAGAAGGTTATATAGGGGATCTTACAAATCAGAGGGCGCCCTCGTATTTTCACGGGGCTATAAGTTTATTAGCGGATAAAGCCTCACAACTGGCTTATAAATCATCACCATGACTAAGTTAATCAGTTGTCACATATCTAATCGCTTTACTGACAGCCCCATCATCATAAATCTATCTAGGTTTACCCGAGTAATAATACAATCAACACATATCGGTCTTAGCATTTATTCTTGTTAGAAACTTACAGCTACAGACCAAGAGGGGCAAAACTTTCTATATCATTCAAGTACAGTTCTCCAAAGAAACATCACTTCTTTCGGGGGCTTCTAGAGGTCACACGATCATCCAAATGCTGCACAAAAGGCTGTACCTGGCCAGACACAGATGGGTACCAGCGGAATATCTGCAGTTCCAATTGTCGGTAATTCTGGTAGAAATTCAAAATATCTAGAAACATTGAAAACTCAGGGCGGTCAAAAGTACCATCAGCGGCGGGCCCAATTTCGAGCCATTGGGTCATCTTGTACCGATGCATGCACACATGAGCCCGAGATTGCATCCTTCGTAACAAAGCCCAGTCAGTAGCATCACCTGCGATTAACTAGAATATTGTTTTAAACGGGGGACCGGGAGGGCCGAGACCAACCCACGGGCCGAAGCGTTCGAATGGGAAAAACTGAACCCACCCCATGACGCTGCAACACATTACTACACAGCTCTTCTCTGATTCCATCGATCTTAATATTATCGCTGCAGCGTATCATTTTATCCAACAACAACTGTACCAGAAATCGATCCTCTTCCTTCTAGAATAAAAGATCTGCGGCTGGTCCTACCGGTGCGATGAGATGGGACTTAAAAGGACTCACCAGGATGCTCGGCACACAATCAGCCAACTCGCTAACCCAAAATGGCATATGCAGCCGTAACAACTAAAAATATAGGGTTAATAGGGTAAAAGACCTTCACCGGGAGAGGGCATATATTATCTCGTACATTCGCGGGGGTGAGTGGGCTTCGCCAATCCAACAGATAAAACCCAGACATAGCATTCATATAAGAATCCTCAGGTCGAGCCTCGGCCATAGATACGATGCGTAAGTCCCCCATCTACCGGATTACCTAAAAAGAAAAACCCTCATATAAACAAACTGTTGACCATAACCAAAATTGTCACTAGGAGCTACAGTGTAATAATTACAGTTAATTATCAGTGTTTTCCCAGGTCATAGTCAAAATGTCGACCTTTAATCGTTCCCACTGGAGCTGAAAGAGGGGGCTAGTGACAGGGACATCCCGGTGCAGGTTAGATATCTTTTGTAATAGCGCTTCTCGAGCAGCAACATCAGCACACAAGCCTTTGTTCACAGCCAACAGGGATTGATTAACAGATATGGCATCCTAAAAACACACAGCATGACAAGGAATGCGACATATTGGGGCCAATTTACCTGAGCAAGCCGCATCATGTTATCAGCCCGCTCTTCCAACTTCCGACAGTACCGAGTCTGTTCCTCCTCAAGCTCTGAAGCCGACATCTTAAATAAACTGAGGTTAGCAAACTGGGAATGGTAGCAATCACCTAGTTCAATAAAAGTGCGACCAGCAAGTCATCAAACTCATGATACTTGATGGTCCAAGCCGCGCACTTCATCAAAGGACGGGCAGCTATCCATCAAGCGATCGTAATCAGCCACTAAGACAAAAGTACTATCCGAAGTCAGAAAATACGACTGGGCACAGTAACGGCTGTATACCAATTCCACCAACCCATCCCAAGGGTAGATATACACCAAGGTAATTACGTTAGCAGGGTCGTTCATGAACCCGACCCACAACTCCTTTTGGTTCTCGAAAAACTCGATCCAAGCCAGACCAACCAGCAGATGTCGCATGCGCACCCATGGTAACAAATAAGTCACGTTCCGAAACATCAGTCTAGAAATATTGGGTTTAATTCCTGACTAGGGCTCAACCTATAAGTCCAAAGGCTATACAGGGAGCACAGTCCAAACTTTGTAGAACTGTAGAACTAT
This sequence comes from Oikopleura longicauda, assembly GCA_004367895.1. Lineage (NCBI taxonomy): Eukaryota > Metazoa > Chordata > Appendicularia > Copelata > Oikopleuridae > Oikopleura > Oikopleura longicauda. Next base: position 17,934 of record SCLD01153143.1, read on the forward strand.
AGGCTTGTAGAGTGGTATAGAGCTTCTACATCGCGCAACAAGGTGATGGCAGACTCCAGGTGCATTATGGAATTCGCTCCATTTTCAGTCTCTAAATACACCACAGACAGGGCCTGTTTGCGCTCACGACAATAGGCTGGGTTCCAACGCATCAACTGAACACATAATTAGTCGCTAGCAAAGGACCAAAAGAACCCATAGGGAAACGGAGGAACACACTTACCCCCGCCTCTCGAAACGCCGTAGCCAGTTGGGACACACAGGAAATTGACTTTGACAACACTCCAACCTCAACCTAAACAAATCTCAATAACAAGGCACTCACCACGAGAAAAAATGGGGGTCCAATAATTCCCCTATGTCACACTGACACACGAAAGACTTACCACTTCCATCTGTGGAGACAGTATCTCCAGTGACATCAACATGTCCACATTGGAGGCGGTCGGGTTCCTGGAGACAGTCGCCAAAGCCTCTATACGTTGATCATTGACTTCTCGAGTCCACCGCTCCCAATTGCGTAAGCACAAGGACAAAACATTATCCAGACTAAACACAGCCTCAGATACCTCCCGTAGTATAGAGCCCTCTTCCAACGATACATCGGACCCAGAGCTACTAGTTATCTCAATGCTATCCAGAATAGCACTGTGTCGAAGACGGCGGGTGCGGCGGCGCCACCGGGAACATCTTTTGGCCGAAGGCGGCATAATGAAAAACAGTCTGAAAAAGAGTCTGATAAAACAAATGCAACAACCATTAAGGGCAGATGGAACAATATGTTTCACACAGTCTCAACAAGCAGTACGGGCTCTGCCTCCGGCGCCAACGCCCCTACTCGTACCATCTCGTCATACACTTGTCGAGCAGTACGCCTTCGAGGGGGACGAGCCTAAACAAATGTTTTAGGGGGGAGCAAACACCGCACACACCCCTCAATACGGGGATATAATTACCAAGCTAGGCTTCTGTAGTCGCAGCACATAAATCGTCAACAAGCACGCCAAGTGGTAGAAGTTGTCAGCTGCGTCACTCAGTGTCACATCTGTGGACACAAAAGGCCGGGAACAAATGGTACACCACCCTATAAAAAAGAAAGTTAGCACGGGCAATAGGTGCAGCCGGGAGCTTAATATGAAATTTACCTGAATCCGTGGTCACCCATCGATAGGTCGTTGGTTCTAAAGCATACATTCGGCGATAAGACAGGGGAGGGATCAACAAGGGAACAGATACCCGTAATAAACCTAGAAATATACTTACTTATTTACAGCAAGGCGTCTAGGAAATAGGTGAGCAATATACTCACATGATCCTATTAGATCATACAGTCGCTCCAGTTGAGACAACAACGAACTCAAATTCATGTATATGGCATGAATGGTGGCCAATAAAGTCAATAACTCCTGAGCCCTGGCGGGGCCAAGCTCAGCACAGTAAACCAACAACTCGCCTAAAACTTGTTGAGACAGAGCATGGAAAACTGATGGCAACCAAGACCAGGCCGACATTTGACTATTCTAAACGCAAATAGTGAGACTATTAACACTATGGTTGCCCGATTTCAAGGAGTTAAGAAAAAGCAGCCAATACAGGCACAAGCCTAAAAAGTTAGAGAGAACCCTAAAGGAACCGTTCAAAGTTCGCCAGAGCAATACAAAACACGGCATAGGATCCCACACATGGATAGGGCTCTCTGAAACTCAATGTTAATTCCACTTGTTGACGGGGAACTGACACAACGGTGCCTACAAAGCGAATGCGAGAGGAACCAATCAAGCCCAACCAATACATTCGATGAGCATCGGACACATTCAGCCACAACTCTGTCATAATTGCTCGGCCCAGCGGGGAGCTAGGGTCTAATGGATGAACTTCCCCATCAGTGTATTCATTGTCTGACAGGGGTTGGAGACTCATACTTGGAAGGGCCATTTTCGTATACTCTAAAAATAACAAAACAAGGAAAATAAATTTCACACAACGAAAACTAGGAATCATAACAGTCCAAGGGAGCTCTCTGCGAATTTTCTTACGGAAAAAAAGTCTTCCAAAATTCATAAGTTAATAAATGAAATACTTTGATCCAAGTACCCGAACCCATAAGTCCGGCCTCGTGACCAAATTTGGGTATCCGACAGCGCCGACGCACTTAGGTTTCAGTTACGTAAGTCTATAAACCCAGACAAGGAACACCAAGCTACCCCCGCCCACACATTTGCACTGAAGACGGAGCGACAAAGCGCCTCATGCGTTACATAATCAGCAACCACCATGTCGAAACTTCAACCTACGCATGAGCCAGCACACAACATCAGACTCTGGAATAGAACCCGCATCGGAGGGATTATAGAACATATGTGAAACAGAAAATAAAGATCCAAATTTATTTGCAGCTCATGGGAAATAAATATCAAGAAATTGACAGGATACACAAGAGGTCAGTCGGGCACGTTTAGGAGTACCCAAAAACTGATATACTACAGCCATGGTGGGGGTATCTCTCATCATGGGGAAACCAACAATTTCAGTCTGCAACCATCGCGACCCGGCAGTAACCTGCTGACCTGAAAAATATAAAATTAATAAAGGTCCCTAAAACTAGAAAGACCTAACCTGACAATAAGTCACGCAATAAGCACCCAAGAAAGTCGTCAAAGCACCCGGTAGTCAACAAATCAGTCACCATTGCCCGATAAGCACTATCCAAAAACGGACGGTACAGCGACACTTGAAGAGGAACAGACGGTCCACTCACCTGTAGGTCGGCAGTTACCTGGACTTCCATACGATGGACAAGCTGCATTCTGCTTAATAATCAACAACTGCGAGGACCAACAAAAATGCACTAGGTTACCTGTCACTTCACTGAGCAAGATACTCTGTTCTACCAGTACCGAACTCACATAGGCGCTTTTATACGGGATATAACCTCCACGTGACCGTGACACAGCAACGGATATTGCAAAGAAAACGCAGACTCCCCACCAGGAATTTATTATCTGGGAAGGTCAGGTTAAAACATTACAGCGGCAAAACTTTTCAATGCTACTCTGAGGGTTCCAAGCCAGTGCAATAGCAATCCAGGTAACGAGTAGGCTGGCGCTCCACTATGCGCAATACCAATCCAGCTGCTTGAAGGGTGGGACCCATTCTACTCAGACCAGGCACCTCACTATTAGGATCCATATAAAAGCCATCAAGCCTAAAGCACCATTTAGTTACTACCGACCAACCAGTTAACATTTGCGTATAAATTCGCATTAACCGGAGTGTACACACTAATAAGAATTAGCTCACCTTATCCATTTTTTGCACCATTGGTTGGTGAGGCGACACAATTGGCGAGTTATATCAGATTCAACTGCACGAGTAACGTCCAAATCGGAAAAGAGCCGTATCTCCAATGTCCGATCCCCAGACAAAACAGCCGTCATCAGCTCCATGCTCTCGTATTATTGCGCAAATGGTATTGACTACTTTATCTGGAATCACAAAAGAAACTAGAATAAGTTGCAGTCTGGTGCCCACCATATTTATTACCCCCAACTTTCCTTTCCTGTAACAACTGTACATATTCCTAAAATAAACATACACCACCTTGAAAAAAAAAATAGATAACCAGGATCCGTGGAATAAGACGTCCCGACTTGTCCTGGGACGTTCCTCGTGGGTTACTTTTTTGGAATAATTCCCAAAATGACCGTTATTTTCCAAAATGATCGTTTTCGCAGACCAAAATGACCGTTATTTTTGACCAAAATGA
>SCLD01153254.1:0-21696 GCA_004367895.1 Oikopleura longicauda
CTATACCGTATAGACTACCCTTAAATTAACCGTATCTTGGCAAATATCTTGACAGGAAATTTTTGAATCTTTATGATTCACTTTTCATTTAATAGTTTCCAAATATTTAAAAAAATTACACTATGCAGCAAAATGTGCGAAAATCTAGTCTTGACGAATATCAAATATATATCCGGAATCCACTCCGTTGACTCTTGATTCTTAATTCAACATGCGGCTGTCGACGGTTCAATTTTGATTTGATTAATGAGCAAGGAACATATCCGAGTTTGTTTGTTCGCGATTGCAAATCATTACTGATAGGGGAAGTGGTCAATAATATATTGTTTTCTTATTTGCTTTCGTTGTCCTAAATCGACAACACTAATCAAATGAAAATTATTTATTGAGTTAATTTATCAAGTATAATTTATCTTAGTATATCAAATGATTTTTCTCATATAAAGCTAGTTAAATTCATAAAAAAACTACAGCATGCGCCATGAAATGTCTAAATTTTCCGAGACTTTTATAAGTGAATTTATTTTTTTTATTATAATATCAGTGCAAATAGTTTTATAAACGGAATATCAGTGAAATCTCTCCATTTGGACTGAGGTATCAGGCGGGCTTAGAAAAGAGATCTCCTTAATTTGTTTTGTGGCTTTGGAATTGTATTTCAATCTTTTTTTGAATAATTTACAAAAACCGCTGCTATAAAATCCCTTTTACTGAATTCATTTTCGCGTAGGCAAATGTACGCGTAGGCAGTTGAGGCTGAGAATATACCAAATAAAATGGTTGAGAATAAAACTGAACCGGACAGGAAAATAATATCGTCCAGATATTCAATTGGCTCTAGTCCAGGTGGTGAGAATGACGTCCCATCATCTTAAATGAAGGAATTAAAGTGAATAAAAAATATATTTAGTGTCTTGAAGCGACTCAATTCACTGTAAATGCCCAAAGTTTATGTCATGACCTGGTCATGATGGCCGCGATTTGACGCAGTCAATGCACCTAAATCACGTGACCTGGCATAATAAAAGGATTTAAGGTACCTTTATAGCTATAAAATGCAACTGAACGGACTATACCAACAACAGAAGTTACAGTTAAACCTCCCAACATAAACAAACTCACTTTCCTCGGATTTAAGCGTTTCAATATTTGATATTAGATATGAAGATAAATGTCTGTGATGGTCAGAGGTTATTCTAGATAATAACCTTCATAACCTATGAGTCATAAATCCGATCCTGCTGAAGTGAATAGGTGGACACATAATAATTCTTGAGTTTGTTTTATCGCCGCCAATAGACCAAACGAACCTTTTTCACTTTTCACATCAACTTCGAGCAAAACAGTTTTTTACTGTTTTCAATGCAAAATATATTTTTGCATCATTTATGGTCTCTTAATCTTTATATATTCGTCTAGAGAAATTAACTGTGCTAAAGTCATGGTATAAGACTATCTAATCCAGTGAATCCTCCATCATTTCAGCGATAATTCAGTAAAAGTGCCTGAGATCACTGTGATGAGCATCCCAAAACAGAATATCAGATCGACATTATCGAAAGTTTGAAACTTAAAAAATATGGTTCTAATCAATTTCGGTTATCCAATTAAAATGGAACTTATTCATATTCGAATTTCAAATTCATAGCTATTCAGAATTCGCTTAAAACGGTTTTTGTGGCGGGACACTCGATGATGTAAACGGCATTATTAATTTAAGCGGGCTTACTGTAAGAGGTGTTACTGAATAAAAGACAATTTGCAAATTGGATTTAGTCCGATCAAGGATCTACTGAATTCAAATCGGCTACTTCAAATTAATTTCGAATTCCCAAGTTCAATGTTAAAAATAAACCTCTATGATGACCCTAGCTTGGCCTGGGCACGTCAATTTAGACATTTCGTTGGTTGAAAATTCTTTATCAGAAAAAAATTGGCAGAAGTAAAAGTCCATTAACAGCTAGTAGTGTACATGGAAAGCCGGACCGGATTTTCGGTCCGAGATTTTTTGGCCCGGTACGTAAAAAGTGACGGACCAAAATCCGGACCACGGCCCAGACGGGACCCAAATTCGTAACGCGGTCCGGTCGTCCATGGTCATGTATACATGATAACACTGCAGTACATGAAACATGATAAAATGAAATTTTTAGTTACCTTGAGATTAATTCCAAATATAATAAGATCGAAATCAAGTTTTGGCAGTATCCAATAAACAAGCGATATTATCATTCCAATCGTACCAATTATAATTTCTACAATGGATAATTTATGAAGCTCTCGATAGGCACCAAAAATTGGATTTTTCTCATACTGGTCATCGTAAAGAGCGACTGTATTCATACCATCAAGGCGACAATCAAGTGTATCTTTTCTATCGGATAGCAAGCTTTTATTTGCTCGTATTTCGTCGTAATACATATTTTAGTTTAAAGTAGTGATGTACGTTCTATTAACCTGGTTATGTAGTCAGAATTAATAAAAAACAGACAATCAACCTTTTAATTTTGATTAAATTTGATTAAAAATTATGGTGTCTCTAATCCGAACCTTTTGATTTTCTTTTGGAGTATTTCAGCGCAGTATCTCTTATACTAAGAATATTTCGAATAGGTTTGATCGGAAAAGAGATGAGGAGGGTGGACGGGATAAGGGTGCTCCCTCAATGACTTCAGGATGCCCGTGTCATAAGAGTGCTCTTTGCTAAAAATTTCACTTTTCTAAGTGTCCTGATACCACAACCTTAACACTTAAAAGAATTAAGGTGCCTATATATACACATGCGAGTTACAGTAGTGATGACTGTATTTAATATATTAAGAGATATTTGTATTGACCGATCTGAATAACTGGGTTTGAAGTACAAATGTGGCACCCATCTACATACGTATGACACCTTATTATAAGCTATGCCCAGTGAGATGCGGTATGAATGTAGTAATAGTGCAGTTTGGTGCCTGTTCATGCCCTTGATTGTATCATAATAGTACTATCACATTCATCAGTGTCAATATAAAACTCCTAAAAATAATTTGATATCTGTTGTAACGGATAAATAGTAAAGAAATGATATTCAAATGGTTAGCCACCCTAGAAATGATTACTTACAAATCGAACATGATCCCTAACAGTTACTGGAGGTACACCTACCTGAGGTATACTATGTTTTTGCATAACTCGAATTTGCTCCTTAAATTTGAATTCTATAAGAATTTATAATTTTCAAACACGCCCACGCAGTTAATATAGGTATTCGGTATTGTAGGTTGATTATATGACTGGTTAATGACCATCTGTGGCCTAAGGACTCAATTCAGAATAACGATGCGAAGACGGTTTAGTGGAGCATTGAGAGATGAGTAGAAATGGATTAAAATGAATTATTTAGTCTTGATTAAAATATTCATTGAAAAATATACTTTTATATTCATCAATATTCATGCATCGGATTTGATTAGGAATATTAAATTGATTAGTCACATGACAAGAAATATTGTCAACCGGTGTGTCACTATTAGAAACAGTGTCAACCATGCTCTATCATTTTAATAGTGTGAATTCACTAATCGAACATTTTTAAATTACCATTCTGAGTTGATTCGGGTCCATTTCGTTCAAATCAATTTGATTCAATACGGGAAACTCACTTTACAGCCTAATAATATGCATCGAATTTTGGTCATTTTGAGTCACTTAATTTGACCATGATTGATTAAATTTTATGTAGGCGTTCCTAAGTGCTGACCTTGGAAAATGTTCAATCGTTCTCTTTGTACTTTGTCCATGACAAGTTTTTTTCATACTGCTCAGTAAGAAAAGGATTTTCACCTTACCGTTATCTGAATTTGGATTTTGAACCCTCTCATTGGTCCTCTCATTAGATGCGTTATGGCTGGTAATGAAGCATTCCAGTCCATCATCATCATTTATTAATCAATAAACTTCTCGACATCTCTAATTGGCCATTTCTTAACCTTTTATCGACTACATATTAAATATATTATAATTTATAAGTTATATACGATTTAAGACACACAAGGACGTGACAGTATTTCAAAATGTTTTTCAATGCCAAAAATAAGTCAAAATGTAAAATCTTTTTGTCAAATTCAATCTTTTGGAATCTTTTAAAATGATAAATATATAATGTTACGAGTATATATCTATATAACTGTATATCGGTATCTTACACTTTGATGGTATACCGCAAGTCTCTTTAAAAAAACATTTAAGGTGTCGATCGACTTGCTGGTGCTCTTGCATTTGGTGTTGAGGGATATTTATTTTACAATCATGTTCATGGCCGATCTCCACTCGATACAAAAATTCATTTGTTGATCACTTTAGTTTGTGTTTCAACTGCATTGGTTTGGATTGTCACCTTTTTTATGGAAAATAAGCGAAAAATCTTCATTCTCGACATAATCATTTCAATCCTTGTATTTGCCCAAGGGACCTGGTTTTGGCATGTGAGTACGAATGATTTAATACGGCACTAAGGGGAGTCGAATTTATATATGTGTGTTCGTTCAGAACTACAGCAACGGTGCAGACTAATCAAATATCCATAACGCGAAAACAGATTTGGTTATCAAAGATTAGCCGGACTCAAGTCCATTTAGTACAGTCTGTACCAAGTATATTTATATTTTCGTTTAAGGTTGCCATTATTCTATATGGCAAACATCCGTGGACAGGTAGCCCAGCACTTGACGAGCATATGCATGATAGTCATATGAATGAGGAAGAGGAACACGGGGATGATGGAGAACATAGTCAAATGGCCATGGGCGAACACATGGATGGAGAACACATCAATACCATGTTCGCGGTCTTGTTCTTTGCGTGGCATATTGCCGCCGCAATCGCAATCATTTCCGGAATATCCTTTGCCATTTATAAGTTAGTTCCTAGAAATTCTAGGCTGGAATATATGAGCTCCGAGATAAGAATATGTTTAGGTACATGGAAAAGAGGGGTACTTTGAAAGATGAAGTTTTTGGCCAATCTAACAACAATCATGTTCATTCTAGCAGTAAAATGAATGGTGGATATAAACCACTTCAAGTAGATGAAACGCCACTTTTGCAGTCGGTCGACGACGAAGAAAATATTCTTTTTACGAAATAATTATTTTTAAAATCTTTTTGTTCTTCATCGTATCCATTTGAATACGATTATTATTTTGTTTGTCTTCGTTACACACTTATTGTACGCTCCTTCACCATACAGTATTTAAATGAGGAAAAGCCTTTGCTTGTCTGATATTTTACCAGTATGTTTGATGTCCGGTTCCACGGAAATCTCAGTTCTACTGTCCAAAGTACAAATACATATTTTGTTTGCCCATCGAATGTTTATTTTGATTAGTCTGATAGATAGGGATGGTAGTAGGGACTTAAAAAACATTTGTTTCTAGATTTTGATACCAATCTCACAATACCTGCAATGATTTTTGAGCCCAAGTATGCATGGGAAAAATTTCATTTCTAGGCACTTTCATCCCTTCTGATAGATTATTTTGTAGCTGGAATGTTAAATTCGAAAGTGATTTGAATTTGATTCACTTTATAGCCTCAAGGGTTTATCAAAGAGTTAAAAATGCAGCATTGGTTTGATGATTATGACTCATAATTTATGATTCATCAGGCGTACACAAAGGTAGAGAACTAAACACATGTTGCTTGTTTGCAGTACATTTTTTGCCGTTTGTTTGAAATATTTTGAGATAATGTCGATAATATTGGCCAAAATATAATTTTAAGAGAATATTTTAAGAAATCGAATTTGGCCTATATCGGGTCTAGTCGACTACTGTTATGAAGGACCATGGAAAAAAATCGAATCGGACATTTCGGCAATGGATTCATCGCATTCGGTAAGTTTATCCGAGTTTACGGCGTTTATACCGCGTTTAACCAGCGGTTATCTACTGTTGAGAGTTTAGAAAAGGTTCTCTAAAGTCAATTTAAAATGTTTGGAGTGACGTTAATTTCTGGGATTTTGAAATAGTTTTGATTTAAATGAGGGTTAATAGGTTTTAGAGGACGAGTAGATTAAGATATAAATTCAGCCTCTCAATACTCAACACAAACAAACTCAAACAAAAAATCGTCATGACAGGAACCTTGGTTTTACATGGATTCCTCAATTTACCGAAATTTGGGTTAAGGTAACCCACGAAAAGGCTGAGAGAAACCAGATGGCGAATAATAGTTATGAATCATGAGTTATGATAGGAAAGTGTTTTTGCGGACATTATTTGACCTTTGCGGACTTTATTTAATTACTCATCACGGTAAAGTCGTAATGGAAAGACTCAAGTTCAGTAATTTTATTGTTCGGTCTTATGTCAAGTCTCTAGAGTCGAGTTGTTTTAATAGAGAAAAGTCAACTCAGTCGAAAAATCCATTTAATTCAATTTTCGGTAAATTGTCAAAAAACTTGTTTGGATTTTTCTGAACAAAAATGCGCGGAGAGTCCGCGAATAGCCCGTTGACTAAAAATTTTAAATATCCTTCCAAATTGGCACTTTCATTTTATGGATTAGCTTGGTTTACGCAATTGATTATGCATTTTTCACTTACGTAACAATCAGGCTTTAGTTCAAGTTATTCTCGGTGAAGTTCAAATGATTCATTATTAGTCATACCTAACCAAATTGATATTAGTCATACCATCACCTACGACTTTATTGTAAACCAAGAAAAAGGAATAGTATTAGTTTTTGGTTATTTTCTGATTGGTCGAAGTATGGCAACTGGTCGGCCACCATTGGATGAAAAAATATGGGTTTCGGGATGAGAAATAAAAAGGAAAAAATGGGATGAAAGTCTGCATCTAGAATCATTTACGATGCAGGAGAGAGAAGAATGAAGAGGACTTTAAAATTGGAAAGTTTTAAACGGAAAAAGCCCAACCATGCGGCGAGTCCCTGATTATTACAACCGTCGAGTAAATGGCTCAGAAAAAGCTATTTCAGATAAAGAGATTCGCCTGAATGACCGCACAGGGTTTAGGATTTTCTTTTTCGATAAATCTCTAATCTCATATCCCCTGTATAATAAATGCAGGCTGTACGAAAAGTTCCTAAAATTTGTGATCAACCAGTTTTCTCATCCCGAAAATGGCTCCGTTCAAAATGGGAACATTCTCCTCTGCAGTTGGAAGAGAAGCGATTAACTGAAGTCAATTCTAGAAATGATTTGGATTTTTTTTGGAAGCATCATCTTAAACCAATTTTAATCGAACGGATTCCAGGCACGAAAAATCATGAATTGGTCAGAAATCATATCATTGGTCGAATGAAAGGTCTAAGTGCTGGATGGCATATTGAACTTGATGAATTTTATGATAAACCACCCGAACCATATCCTGAGGTATGACTCATTGATTATTATTAGTCTACTACAACATCGTAGCGTAGAATCCGTGTAAGTAAATATTTTTAGACAAAATTTTCGTCGATCATTGCGACCTTGAATCCGGATGCACCACGTAAACTGGTATTAGCGTGTCATTACGAGTCAAAGATTATGGAAGGAGGAATATTTTATGCGGCAACAGATTCAGCAGTGCCATGTGCTATGATGATGAACATGGCCCACGTACTAGGTATTTTTTCAGTCATATGGCTATCATGCGATTTAGAATCATCGTGCCATGTGAATAAGATGTTACTCGTGATATTAACTGCATTTTAGATGATTTACTGAAGCGTCAAAAATGGGCCGATCCTGATCTTACTATTCAACTTGTTTTCCTTGATGGCGAAGAGGCTTTTATTGAATGGACTGATACTGATTCAATTTATGGTGCTCGGCATTTGGCGAAAAAATGGAAAAAGACTCCTTATCCTTACGAAGATTCAAAAACCAATGTTCTAGGTAAAACTTTCAACTAAGAATAAATAGGTGGTATCCGAGAACTATCGGATTTCCAAATTTGAGCAAATTATTTTTCTCGAAACTCAATTGAGATAATTCATAGTCGAGATCGAAGGTCGAATAAAAAATGAAAATATTGTTTAGATGGAATTGATTGTTTTGTACTTTTGGATCTACTGGGGGGTCCAAATCCACAATTTCAAAATCATTTCAAAGAAACTGACAATAACCATAAGCATATGAGAGCAATCGAGTCCAGACTGCATAGTCTTGGTGAACTTCAAGAACATAGATCTGCTAATCAGTATTTCACAACCTCAAGATCATATGCTGGCAGGATATCAGATGATCATATCCCTTTCCTTCAAAGAGGTATGTTGAAAATCAACTTATGACGGGAAGACTGTACTTTGGATCTAATAATCGGGTCAAATAATTTAACAAGTAGGGTAATAAATGTTAAGGTGTTCGCGTGTTACATTGGATAGCAACTCCCTTTCCAAAAGTCTGGCATAAATTGAGTGATAACGAGCAAAACCTTCATAAACCTACCATCTCTAATATTTGTAAAATATTAAATGTCTTTGTAGCTGAATATCTCCACCTATAACAAACATACAGGTACTCATAGTTGTTACGTACGTATCATCATATTGTACGATTTCATCATCGGTACGTTGTATAATTTTCTGTTTTTCTGTAAGGACCAAACCAGACTAAATCGCAATCAAATCTTCAGAAATAAATTACGGTTACTTGAATAAAGTTGTCATTTATTACAGGTTATATACGGTTAGAATTGCACTTGGGTTACAGGGGCTTCAAAAACAAAAAAAAATAAATTAGTCCTCAACACAGAAATTATCGTCAACAAGAAGGTGAACACTCCATATTTGATGTGGACGTCTTCTAAGTCTCCACATAGGACCTTCGATATCACCTCTGACATGTTTTTTCAATGAAAATTCTTCGACATCGATCTCATCTGCACCTCGCATGTCTTTCTTTTCCAAAAAGATATCATCAGGTACATCTGTTTTTGTCGAGAATCTTGGCCGGCCATCAACCTCAGCTCCAGCCGTCAAGATTGAGTTAGCTCTGAATATCAGTTAGAATCATATTACTTCTGCGGAAATTAAACCTTTTTTCGATATGAACTCGACCATCACTCCATCGTCTATGCCAGAACGTTGTCTGAGTACCACCCATAAGTGCAATATCGCCATTAGACGGATTACGAATAGCGAATCCATGACGGAATGGTTTTCGGAGGGCACCAAGATCGTTGTACCATTTATCATCTTTGTACATGTATACAGAATTACCAACAGATTCACCACTTTCTTCAAATGAACCACCCATGAAAATGATACCATCTGGAACAGAAACTGCAGCATATTCGGACCAACTAGAAAATACAATTAGGATTAATTCAAGAGGTGAAGAAACTCTAAAACTTACTAAAAATGTCTAAGACCGTCACTGTATTCCACGAATGGGAATCGCGCTCGTTGTCGCCACTGTCCTTCTCCCGAGTTCAGTGTCATGTCAACTTCATAGAGTTCCGGATTAATTCTTGGTCCCATAGCGAATGGATAACCTCGGTAATTGTAAAGTCCATTTTGCTCAAATTCAGTTCCTGCACCATCCTTGAGACGACTCCAAGTTGTGCCATCGAACCTAGAAAATCGAAATTGATTCAATTTAAAAGATGTTAACTGTCACCCTACGAGCTGGTAATTCTATGGCCAAAAAGGTTGGAAATCGACTTTCAAGGCACAAGTTATCTCTAGATCTCGAAAATTTCACAAAAAATCCTCTAGAAATTTTATTCCACATCTTTTGGTGATGTTAAAGTAAACCGGAAATAAAAGCCAGTTTGTAGGGTGGGGGTTAACTTGAAGAATATTACTTACACCATGCAGCTTTCACCGCGACCCCATTTTTGAGATCCTTTTCTCCATGAATCAACATGCCATTTCTCCCATCTTTCAGCACCTTTCAAATTTGAATTTTTATCAGGGTCCATTCGATCATTTTGATTCCATCTATCATCACGACGACCAAAACCACTCTTATTTATTGTTGGACATTTTCCGGTACTGATTCCGTTTTTTGGACAAGGCAAATCATGAGCGGCACCAAAGCAAGCCAAAACTTTATCCTCGTCGTAATTTAGTTTAAATACTCCGCAACCACCACCCTCAAATTGACCCCCACCATTAATTTCCAAGCCGAAATCTTTGTACTCGGAGTAGAACATGTTGTAGTCGTTCGGTTGACCACCTTGGAAGTACGATTTATGCTCTCCGTTCATCATAGAGTAATCTGGAAGCTCAACCAGTTTACATGCGTTTGGACCAGTGTTACTTATGGTTGATACCATTGACATTTCACCATTCTTTCGTCTGACCTTTGGCCACCAACTGCGCCAAATATCACGTGTTGATGCTCCACCAATCAAAAGAAACTGACCCTTATAAACCACAGGGCATGATCGAACCGCATTGCCACCATCAACAGATGCTCGTCCATGCTCATCATCCGCTGGGTACCAATCAGGTAAAACAATATTCAATTTTTTATCGCCATCGTTATATCGAGGATTCTCTCCGTTTTCATATCCCAGTCCGTTCCAGTTCATCGGAAATGTTGGATACATGCTACGCTCATAGGGTGTGTCGCGATAAATAGCAGTACCTAAAACATATGTGTCAGAATAATTACTCGATATAACATTATTTGGTGACAGATATAAGTGACTAAAGAAATTGGTGTCAATTCTAGTACGCACCAGTATCAAAATTGTAGAGCATTGCCAGAGGCTCATAACCATATCGATCATATGGTGTACCAGCAACGTTTCTCATCATTTTTAAATTCTTTTGAGTCTCAGCATTCAAAGTGAGAACAGCTTTTTCGTTGCCTTCGGCGCCATTTACTGACTCATCCAATTCACAGAAATCTCCATAAAACCCTGCTTCACAGGAGCAAGTGAACGAAGATTTATCGCCAGTCAATGCGCATGTCCCACTATTCAGACATGGATTTCCAGAACATGCATCATTCTCGCATTCGGGTCCCCAGAATCCTGAAATTGTAAAATTACAATAAAACCTTGTATTTAGGATGAATTACCTGGTTCGCATTGACATTCAAATTCATATCCACAGAATCCTCCATCAAAGCGTGAATTAATTACACTGACTTTACAGGTACCTTCATTTTTACAAAATGAACCAGCTTTACCAATTGTTCTTTCTGGACAGTCTCCTGTTCTGTATTTTTCCCCAGACAGTTTTCCACATGTGTTCGTTATGACACCTTGTTTTGCGTCTCCCCTACAGTACCGCCCACTCTTTCGTAATAGCTCATTCTTGTTCATTTTCTAAAAGACCGAAAGTCGTATATGAGTAAATTAAACCGGAAATACCTCGATATGTTTATAAGAACAACCTTCGCCGAGCACATCGGTTGTTGTACCATCACATTCCTTGGTTGTATATCCATTACCGGTCTCTTCATCACAGGGTGCCCCAGTTATTGACCTAAACGTACCTAGCAGTAACGTTAGAGCTGTCTTCTTTCCCATCTGAAATATTTTCATCTGTTTTGCTCTATAGCGTCTATTTTTACGCAAGAGCGACCTCTCAGTTCGATATCTATTGTTTGAACCTGGCCCGTAATATATCTGAAGTCGAAAACTTGAAATTTTCTTTAAAATAATTTCAGCCCGACGCCCTAGAAGCAACCACTTTGGTCGGCTTTATAGAAAAAAATCGTTCTAGAAAAATCAAAAATTTAAAATTTTGGAAATTAATATTTTTTTAATTTCAAAAACGTTTTATAAATGCTCTAAAACAATCAAAAAAAATATTTTGATCTGAAATTATTTCGACTTGCCAGCAGTTTACAACTAGGACCAACATGTGACCCAACAAAGTTGGCGAGGTTTTCGATTGCAATATAAGAATAAATAACGGATCTGGCGGAAAATACTTGCATGCCGAAAAGCTCCAGCGGGATATGGTGAAACCCTCACCTTTCTGGTATTAGCCCTTTTCAGCAGAAACTGTAATCATTTTTATTACAAACGGAAGCAAATGCTCCAATTTAAAATGGCCTTTCATAGAAAAATATACACTGTATGTAACATACTTGTCTACTGATTGAATTCAATCGAAATGTAAATTACAAGCGATAATCGCATAATTTATGACGAAAGAAGCCTGCATGCCCAGAATTGAAATTTTTTTCTGCTCGAACATAGGCACTCATGATAATATAGAACGGTACGTTAAACGGACGTGAAAGTCGTTCTTATCCGTCCGTATTTGTCTCATGAATCATGAGCCATGATGATTTATAAGTAGTTTTTGGGTTTGCGCACATTTTGACAGAAAAGGAGAAAATTTTAGGCCATTGAAAAACGTTAATTTACTGTTACTTTTATTGAATGTAAAAACTGTTTTAGGAAGCACAAATTGAGAAGTTGAGAAAATAAATTAAAGCCATAATTGAGCACTCATTATGGGCTTTCTCATCGGGATTTATCCCGTTGAGTATCCTAGCATTCTTAGACAGAATAAACGGCCGAAAACAAAGAGAAAAATGGCAATTTAGGAAGGTATTGTAAAATGGTGCCATGAGTTTGATATCGAGAAAGAATCTTAAACCATTCCATCGTACAAGGAAAGCGCTTGAACAATCGTTTTGTCTTGTCGGGCTCCCTCTAAAAATTCTTCCTTTGAGAGCTCCCCATTATTATCCTTAAATTCATGAATTAGTTCCGAAAAAATATGAATGATAACCAAAATGACCGTTATTTTTCTAAATGACCGTTACTTTAAAAAACGTTCGCTTTGGTATAAATAACGGTCATTTTGAACAACGGTCATTTTGGTTTTCGAGAACAGTCATCTTGATAGCCTTTCAAAAATATTAACTTACGGTATCCATTAGACTGAAAATCTTTTCAACTTTTTCTTTTGGATCGGCATCTTTCATATCGTCTTTTTTGCCAACCATTGAGAAAATGGCCGTGACAATTTGAAGCATTTCATCTCGGGTAATTTTACCGTCATCATCCAAATCATAAAGCCGGAAAGCCCATTCGAGTTTATCATTAAGGTTTCCACGAGAGGTGACAGAGAGCGCTTGAAGAAATTCGTTGAATTCAATTGTACCAGATTTATCACCATCGAAGACATCAAAAACAAACCTTAAATGAATAATTTGGTTAAATTCATAAAAAATATGATTTAAGGTTTGGTCATATGCCTGAATATAGTATATAAATAATTGCAATAAAAATGATGTGAGTCATATAATATGACTCATATTGTATAACTTACGAGGCAAATGCAGTAGGGTCACCCTGGGGAAAAAATTGAGCGTAAATGTTGGCAAATTCTACTTTGGTCAATTTGCCAGTTGGGCAATCTTGAATAAAACCATGATACCAATGCTCAATCTCATCAGGGGTAAATTTAGTTTTCTCGGCGAGTTCTTTTTGAAGCTTTGAAAATTTTAAATCGAAATAATTAAGAATCGTTCAATTAGTATAATTAATATCTTAAAATAATAAAGTTTTCAAAGCATTCCTTGGATTTGTTCAGCAGTCAGTTTCTTTGATGAACATACACAACCCATACTTTCACTTTTTTTTCGATTTCGATTTCCAAATTTCGATTTTTGATAATCGGTAGTGACCGGAGCCGATCTTTTATAGTCGGATAAAATTCACCTCGAGCGAAAATGATCACAATCACAGTCTAAAATAATGACTTTTACCATAAAATAACATTAAGTGCTTATATAACCATGACGGTCATTATACATATCGGTGGATAGACCATTATATAGGTCCCCATAAAAAAAGAATAATGAAATCACCGACCATCGGATCAGTATCCGATTTTATATCGGTCATATAATCGGGCGAATAATCTCTACTGATACAGTTTCGCCATGAATCAAGACTCTTGATTCAAGGTCAAACATTATTTCCCCAAACAACTGACCTCAGAAGTAACTTTTTGGTGTTTTTAAATCATTAATTACGTAACAAAAAATCTTTTCGTCTGATACCTTTCAAGATACAAGATTTTATATTAGATCCGGTGAAAAGCAATTTGTCTCTTGAGGATGGAGTCGACCCAAATCACAATGATTTTAAGTCTTGAACTTGTTTGTCTCGAAATCAATTCAAATTACAGGCACTTCTGTCGATCCGAACGTTCAGCTTTTAACTAAATAATCGGACTCGATTTGAAGAATAATTCGGATATCGGTGATAAACCAATTTTGGTAAGTCTTCATTCTCATGACCGTACGCACCAGTTAATGCTAAAATAATATGACCTGACATCTTTTGTCATTATAATTTTTGAATATCTGTGAAACCTTGTTTATATAGTCATTAAACTCTACTATATTTTCTGTACTTTACGGTATCAACCAGTCTGTAACATGCCGCAAAGGAAAAAAGGTCTAATTTAATCAGGTTTGACTTAAGTCATCGATAACGTGGATAGAATACCATCAGGGACAATCTGAAAAACAGTTTCATCACAAACCATTATTTTAGTAAAATTTTAATTTACGACTCATAAATTACGAGTAACTACCGTACCTGAGTTCTAGCAACGTCTATTTGACAAGATGTATTCTCGGTGTATTGATATACTTACAATTCCGATCTGACCGATGTTCAATCTCTTACAATCTAAGTAGAAACTAGTCTCGCTGAAGTAATATATCAGCGGATATAACGTGATTTAACGGATTCATATAAAATAAGGATTAAAGGGCTACAAAATTGTCTACAAGTTTGGCTTTCCGTCTTAACAAAATAAGATTCCAGTTTTCCAAATAACTTTATAGTGCCTTATTCAAAATGCTCACTAAAAAGGGGCATTCTAAAGTGTATTTTTCTCTTATTAAAATGAAATAAATGAGAAATCGATCACCGGATTGAATTCAAACTTCGTTTTCATCCTTTTGATTACATTTTTCAGGTTGAAAGTAGAACGCACAAGTCGAAGTTAATGCTTGAGCGGTACAGCTTGTCGGCTGCTCCGAATATCTCGACTATGCAAATTTAACCCTGGGCTATTCATTTCTGAACCAATGGATTAATCATTTTGGAATCAGTTTTGTAATGAATGACCGTGACTAAAATGGTCCGTGAGTAAAATGGGACTACCCTTAGCCATGTCTGTTATTAACCATATGTTATGGTCCATTTGATATGGTCCGTATCAAAACCTCGAGAGCTCAACTGAAAGTGGATTGAGTGTATTTTAAGTATCTTTGTTCCTGATATCTACATACTGATATCGATAATGTCTATTTTCTTGAGCTCATCTCAGAACTAACTGACCTTATTTAACAGTTAAATTTTAACTTATTCGTCCGTATTTCGATAAACGAACTACTTGCCTATACATAGTTACCCAAATTGTTTCCCGAGAAGATATTCTCTTTATATTGAATCAACTCATTTACTCAAATTCAAAATCGTGCCTGATGGTCAGATTCAAGTTGTGTGAAAAGACAATTTGGAAATCATTTGGGACCAATTTTATTTTTTTTATACTTAAATGACTTCGACGTAGAATTGTATAGCTTAAAAAATGAGCAAACCCGCTTAGTTGCAAAACTGACATTATCTAACAATCAACCTGCCGCTTGGCATTTGTTTTATCACTAAAACCGCTTTTTTACGATGAAAAGAGCCTGAGTGGGAATTCTGGGATACAGTACATGTTATGTCACGTAAAGAAACATAATTGTTAACGGGATTGATGACAGTATGTGTATATACAAGAAAGTGAATGGTTTGAACTATACCGAATGATCGAGTCAACAGGTGAGGTAAAGGGGTTGGCCCCCTTTGAAAACTCATTGTAACTTAGGGTTAAAGAAGCCTATCAAATTAAAGTGTTGGTTTCATATTTTTTGCACGTGATAAATATATTATTCAAAATTGGTAAAATGTTTGTTTGTTTGACAACGTGACATCTCCCGTCATGAAATCGGTTAAATAATCGGTCAAAAGACTTCGAGTGGCTTTGGAAAAAATGTTTTCCGTCGTGATTGACAGGGAATTATTTAAGACCATTTCCACACAAGCTAGATATATAAATTACGTTCTTATTTGAATACTTATTTTTTTTCGTCATAAATTACATAGACCATGGACCTAATCATCATATGGTTCCTGTTATTATCTTTACTTAAGACCATATATTCGGAAACGATTCTCTCATGCATATTATAAATGGACTATGATATGCATCGACGATTGTTGACCAGAAATCCGTGTAAATAGAAATGATGATAATCTAAGCTCTTTATCTCATCGTTCTCTCTCTCTTTCTTTTTTAAATGCATGTCCTCTGATATATAAAGCTCGTACAGTTTTTTTATCATACTGGTACATTTTCTCCGCTGACCGTGGACATTTCAGACATTGATCAGCTCCGATCCGGAATGCGAAATTATCCGAATGTGATTTTTAAGATTCAGACTTGTTAATTTGGCGCCAAGAGAGAGTACAATTGTGTGTTTTATGAACTGATTAACTACACTACTAACCCTTCTGATGTCGATGATTTCTCGCTCAAAATTACTTTTTTTGATTAGCATTTCTTAATTAAAAATAATTTCTTAATTGCCACCTTAGGTTCTTACAAGAAAAACTAAATCAGATTGTAACCTTGTATCTTTTATTTTAGGTGGTGTTTTTTCACTTTTAAGTGGAGCTTGGTAATTTGGACGATGGGGATGGAAATTTAGGTTTGAGTGACTTGGCACAGGTTAGTTTTGAGCCAAAACTTTTGACCATTTAGTTTCAAACTTTTTCGCCCCGTCATTATCGTTGAAAGTTATCTGGTATCGACAATGTTGCGTTGGCTCTTAGTATAATTGCATCGAATTAAATTGTTCATGTCTTGAATATTCTTTTTTATACATTATATAATGGTCATCGGACAAAAATATATACCTGATATTATATTCAATAACCGGTATAAATTAATCATAAAAACTTTTTCGTTCGAATCGAAGCAAAATTGAAATTTAATTTGATCGGGGTACTAAAGGAATGGTTTATATAAGTATTGGAGTTTTAGAAAATCCCACCAAATTCTGACTGGGTATTATGTTCTGTATGTTCGGTATACCACATTTAAAGCTAACCGGTCTATAGTTCCCAAGATTTACCTCTTGGTATATCTCTTTGCCAACTTACGTCAACTTCAGTGGTCAGAATGGCGTGCCTTTTTTCGGTACAGTTTCTTATTTATTTGCAGGGAAGACCTCATAATTGTTACGAAATTGTTCGTGACATAATATTCTCAGAAAATCGAGATTTTTATGTTTTAATACTCTATTTGGATTTTGTATTAGATCTTTTGGTTCAAAAAATATGGTTTTGAGAAATATGAAATGTATTGCTACGTAACATAATGGTTTCATCTCTGTATAATTTAACCTTGATGTCAAACGTTGTTAGATTCACAATTGGTGCTTCATCGGATAATCATCGATCTGATTATCTGAGAGGAAAATGCCAAACACACAACGCTTCAATTTTACTAAATAAGTTCATCATAGAGTTTGACATAGACACCTTCATATATGCATCGCCAAGAATACTTTGATACTTTTCACGTTGGTAATTTATCTTGTTAAATATATGCTCTTCCGTAGACCAGGAGTGAATTTCTACCAGACGTTACTTTTATGTCTAAAATCGGTTCATTTTGTTCTGTTCCTAAAAGTTTATAGGAACGACGTTTTATTGATAATTGGGCTTATGATCGGCGTGAATTATCCCCTTGAGCTTATTTATTTCAACCATTTTAGACTGTAAATAAGATTTTAATTTTTTGAAGCATTGGCGAGGCCATTTCCACGTTCCTAACATTTGTTCATCCTAAAAATTAAATGATTTACGTTTCATAACAAAATCGAAAAAAATGTTTCGAATTGAACTTGGGATCAAAATTGCCTTGGGCAGAGTTGGATCACACAGAATATTATTATAGGCCGGGCTTCAATAGTTTTTTTTTAAAATTTTACTCAAAACCGCACATTTTAACAAAAATTTTACGCTAGATTATACTTCATAGATGCTACAGACGAGTAAAACAACCTACTTGACCGAGAGAAATACTAAAAAACAAAATCCAACAATTTAAATTTTGATCAATTTTTTTATAGGACAAAAATTGAAATGGACGAGAATTTCGGAGGACGAAAATTAATTTACTTTCAATACATAATAATCGTCATTGGGGGTAAGTCTTATCACTCTAAATTTGTAAGCCTTTACAAGAGATCTTAGTCTAAAAGGATCGCCTTGAACGATTGAAAATAGTATTGAGCAAAAATTTGCAGAAATTAAGTAGGATCAGCTGGCTCCTTTATCCCCGAAGGGTTAGTCTCTCTCACTGATTTTCGGATGTTTTATATTTTGTCTGGCTTCAAGTTTTTTGACGCTGAGTTGACATATGTGACACGGCATTGTGAGTCTCGATCGGATTCTTTCAAATCCATTCCGAATCATACCGGATCGTATATCAAAAATGGATAGCTGGGAATATAAATAATTTACATAACCAACTCGGCATTTTTGTCGTTTTTGCTAAAACTCAGCCAAATAATATACATTTGATTGACTCAATACAATATATACTTTGCGATTTAGGTTCGATTCGGTTTTCGGATGGATCTTTTACTTAGTACATACTTAACACACATTTAAAGTGAACTTTAGGACTATATGCATATAATACATTGACTGGAAATGAGATCGAATCATATGTTATTCAATACGAATGGAATGAAACTAAACGCATTGGCTCACAGGAAAGTGTTTCTTCACTTTATGTTGCTAGAATGCTAAAATATAACACACTTTATACTCGGTATCTAGTTAAACTAAAAAAATATCATAAATTATGATTCATAAGTCTTTTCCTCTTTGTGAGCAGATTATGGCATTTTTTTAGTTATACAAGTTACACTATGATGTCCTAAGAAATACTTTATGTTAATAAAGAGACATTTTAAGTTGTTAGAAATAGGTATTGAGAATTGGAACGACCAAGAAGTGAAACAAATCGTCCAAAATGACATTGATTCAAATGGAAATGAAATTGCTGAGGTTATTTGTGAACAACCAGAAAATTTTGTTTTTCTGAAGAAACAATTATATTAAATATTTGATTCATTTCAATATGGTATGAACAACCCAAAGTTAGAATTTCTAATCGATTTGATTCAAATCTTCAAAAAGCACCCACCACAATTTTTATTGACACTTTGAACGAAAATTTTTGGCAGTTCTGTACTACGGTATACCCTGCGTGATATAAATCATATATATCACTGGTAACATTAAATCAGTGTGTGGCGTACACGGAGTCTCTGCTGATACTGGATAATAATCTTACGTAGATCACAATAAAGCTTTGGCAAGTGACTAACAGTCTCATCTGAAAATCTTTCCAAAGTCTTAAGTGAGCAGAAAAATCTCTAACCCCTATAAGTCTGTATTTCATAATTACCAGAAATTGACCGGTAAAAAAACACTCAGTCCACTGTTTGGATCATATGGTGGAGGATATCCCGCTCGCATGAACATGTCGTATTGGACACCTCCAATTCCAAAAGAAAATCTTTCTGTTAATTCTCATCATCGGTTTAATATCGATTTGGAGCGAAAAGTCTTCAAAGATGCAAAATTCTTCACCTCCATAAGAGAACCACTTTCTATGTTTCGGTCAAGGAATGTTTCTTAATCATGATCATATTTGGTATTTTCACAAAGTTATTCATGTCAAAGTTCGAACTTCGAACTGTCCGAAGTGTTCGATTCTCTAACCAGTATATTTGGAATATAATAAGAAACCATAAAAAGTTATAATTTTCATTATTACCGTTTTACCTCAAATCAAAAAGTGTTACATCGGTCATGTAATAATGCTTGCTGGTCAGAACCTTTTCGAACAATGTTGGATGGGAAATTCCAGGTCCCTGTAAATGATTTTCTGGATGTGATGGATGAAAATTTTGATCCGAAAATAGACTGGATTTTCCGAGTGACCAATTTTCAAGCATTTGAACTTGGCTTAGGAAAGTTGTTTCGCAGTTGATATGCTCATTAGATATCGATTGAAGCATCAGCTTCCGTTTCATATGCAGGGCTCTGTGGGACGACCTAATGAACTCCTATCACAACTCAAAATTGCTCGTCCTCGTCCTCAGTCGTTGTGGGTACGAGCTAGTACGATGACCGTCCAAGGTCAATTCGTCCCATCCCATGGATCCCTGCTCACAGTGTCCATTAACTTTGTGAAACAATCAAGAGACCCTTTAAACAAATCTATTTCGTATATGAAAACTGAAACTGAACGATTGGAAAGCACTTTTGACCTGGTCATGCTTTCTGACTACTATTACGAATCTCTTGTTTTACTTGGCCAGGAGCTTTGTGTCCAGCCGCACGTTTTGTACGTTGAGGAATGAGTTAATTGTCTGTTATTTGTAAGAGGGCACCCTCAACTTGTAATTTTACCGATAGTATCCCCGATTCTAAAATAATTAATTACACTAAAGCCTCGCATGGAATCAAAGAGTTACGAAAAAGTGCCACTCAGCAACACACAAATGAAAACATTTCGGAACAGATTCAAAAACACTTTTCTTATCAACTTTTCTTGTCAATTTTTCTGAAGCACTCGCGACTCCTTGTGTCTCCAAAGTGTAATTTTTGACGGGAGAGGATATTTTTGAATCACCAAAGAAAATATTTCGCACAAGACTATTACATCTATGAGCACTTCAAAAAAATTTTTGATAAAAAAGTTAAAGCATTTGGAAGGCGAAAAATGGAACGGGAGGTTCAAAAACTGAAACATATGTATGAGGAATGTAACAAAAATCCCAAAAAATGTTCATTTAAAAGGAATGGAATACTTATATGGCTACTAATTTTTCTACGATCGCGTCTCGCGATCGCAACTCAAATAGCGTATTAGATTGTGTTTTCGTAAAGTCATCGTTTCTCTGAAATTTCTCAATTAAGTAGGATAAAAGAAAGTCGAAAGTGTATTTCGGGAGACTTCTGAAAAAGTTTGACATCGGATCAATCTTCTTTCCGATCAGGTGTACACTGTACTGTATAGTGTACTACTTTCGTATCCTGGTTCCGTGTAAACGATTCGTAAGATATTTCACGTCGGTATACAATGAACAAAAATCTATGAGTATTACTGACCTCGTCAAATCTTATCGAAATGTCAACCCTTGACCGAACTCAACAGTCTGATGCTGTACCCTCTATAGACTATAGTGCACATACAATTTATCTTGCAATACGATAACAGTCAAATTCAAAAGTTTGATTTTAAGATTAAGGTAAATCATATTCTAATTGAAATCAAATAGCTTTGAAATGAAAATCAACGTTTCATTACGGACAAATACATTTGAATCACGTTTTGTAACAAATATGTTACTTGGTAATCGACGAGTTCAACTCATTCAGGTTTAAGAATACATTAAATATTTCATCGAAGTTTACCATGGATAAAAAACGACTCAAAAGAAATGTATGAAGTGGGCACACTTGCCAGTTTGTTGAAACTAATGAAAGAGAATAAGGGATTTTGTCCTGATGGTGCACAAGAAAATTTACGAAATGGCAAAGTGTCATCTTGCAACGGAGCCCTTGATACGATATACGCGAAAGATTTGTATTACGATGATTAACTCTGCTTTTACCTGTTTGAAGTAT
>SCLD01153365.1:0-21675 GCA_004367895.1 Oikopleura longicauda
ACATCAGTTAACATCAGTTAACATCAGTTAACATCAGTTAACATCAGTTAACATCAGTTAACATCAGTTAACATCAGTTAACATCAGTTAACATTAGTGAACATCAGTTAACATCAGTTAACAAAAAAACGTTTGAAAAACGTTTTCAAAGAATACCCTTTAAATTTTACGAGGAATAAATTGGTGAAATACGGATTTTTTAAATTGAAATTTTTAACTTCTGATGTTATTGTTATTGCTTTTTTTAAATTGTTAATTGCTGTAGATGGCATTTCTTACAGCCAACATAAACGTGCGTGATTTTTTTGCTATAGTCGAGCAGATGTGTGACGTAGCATACCGGTGATAGGAGCGATTATATTAATTTCGAAAAAAAGAGGGAATCTTGATGAAACCAAATTCAAAGTTGTCCACATGAAGTTTTATATAATACAGACGATATCGCAACGCGAATTTCGAAATAAATCTAACCACTCATGTGCGTGAAGCCAGGTTAAAGGTTTGGATTTCCGTTTCGTAAAAGAATAACGAAGAAAAGAATCAGCACTGAATCTAGTTTATTATCTTAGCCAGACAGTCCAGCTTATGAAACCTTCCTAATTTAAATGCTAATTGAAATGCTTTTCTTATCAGATTCGTATTTCAAAATTCAAAATTTGAATGATTATTTAAATTCGGAATACTTATTAACTTACTTGGCACTTTCAGGCCTTGAACTTCGCGATGACGCTCGTGTTGCATTTAATTCAACGCCTGGCACATATATGATTGCAGCATTCGAATGTTGAGATTCTCCAATAGTTCCAAGGGCCACAACAGTTATTTTGTATTCATGTTGAACTCTGAGACCTTCAACTTTTTCCGGTTAATCATCATTTCAATCGACTGTTCAGCTGATACTGTCAGTTACATGAATGAGAAGTGCAAACATTGTCTTTCAAACTCAATAGTTGAAGTTTTTAAATCGAAAATCCTATCTAAGGCATACCTAGTTCCGTACGGTTCAATTTGAACTCGGATAACCGTTTCTAAAGCTCTATTTTTGTGTGGCTTTATCATTCCCTTTGGATGACCATTCACATAAATTCTATAACCAACTAGTTTTTGAATTTGACACGGTTCACCATCTTCATCGAATATCTGACTTGGCCACCTTCAAAATCAAATTTCATTTAAGCAGTTGTTTTAAGAACCCTTACCATCGGAGTAACACAGATCGATGTTTTTCATCATAACCAGACTTCAATTCAAATCGCAAGGCTCTTGGTGCTACGGGTATTCCAGGTCGGCAAGACTTAAAAAAACCATAAATATATGTAAAAAGCTCACATTATTCCAAAAATAAAGACAATTAAATATTGTATTTTGGGCATAATAATAAATAATTTAAAAGCTGAGTAATTCACCAGTGAAAAGTCTTTGTGATATGTATCTTTTTTATAGACGATTTCTAATTATAACCATTTCAAACTAACTCAATTTAAAATTATAGCGGTTGATACGTAATTCATTAGGCAAGTATATTCTCATCGGCTTACCGGTATCTAATACCGTTAACCAATAATTTCTAAGTGAAAACAAAAACCGATAATTCCCACCGAAAATAAGATTTTTGAATTACCCTTGATTTGTAGCTTGGTAGTTTGAGTTTTAATTTCTGCATTTTCCGTATTAAATCCGATTCATTACTGGTAAAATGAACTTTTTTCTTTGTACTCTTGTTCACCCATTCCGTGATATGATCCTCACTTTGAGGTTGAATATCATACTTTTCTTCAAAATCTATTTGATTTTCACTTTGGCCTTGACCTTGATCTGGGTCGGCTATTTGAGCAATGAAAGACTCATCTTGTTCAAAAATGTTGAAAATTCTCGTAATTGCCATTGAATAATTTAAATGTTAACTCTCTATCATTGAGGCCTCTCTCTGTGTCTCCGAATGGGCAACACTTTGCCGCTGGGCGAAATCAAATAAAGAAACAATTAAAATTTGAACAAAAAACGCGGAAACGTAATTAAAGCACCCTTATTAAACCACTTGTTAGAATCCCTGTATAATAATAGAATTCATTTAATATAAAATCGACACCAGAATTCGCTTAAATCTTCTGAATTGGCCATCGTTACGACCACAGTTTTTTATGAATATGATATCGTTTTATGTGCATTTTTATATCAAAATCTTACCTCTACTTCATTTTGAACAGATTCTACCAGTTTGTCATTTTCGATGGTCGACATTATCATCCTAAAATAGTTTCTTTGAAATCTTATTTGAAGCAGTTTATTTTGAGCATACCGGAATCAAGACCGATTTCCGTCAAAAACGCCTTGACCAAAATGAAGACCCTTTATATTAAATGCAGTACTTAAAAAATACTATCAGATAAAAGCGTTACATTTACTTACATAAAAAATTTCCCCGCGATATTTTGATACCAATTCTAAATATTTGAATTTGTCAAACTTTTGATTGATCTTGTGTCACAGTGACTATATCATTTAAAATGACATTTGGTTCAATTTTCTCTTAAGTTTTCAAGAAATTTTCATTATCAAGTCTTTTCTTTCGATTTTCAAATCATCGGCAACATGGATGAGACAAGATTTTTTCGAAAATGCCCTGATGACAAATATTGAGTATTTGTACTAGGAACTTGTGGCTTCATATCAGTAATGATTCAGTATGATAAGACACAGTACTTTGCATCTGGGGGAAACGGAAACTTAAAACAGAATTCGGAGCTACCGGTTCGTGTTTATGGTCATATAAACCATTCATTTGTTGTATTTCTCTATCTAACGTTATGACTTCTCTAAAATACCACTTACTTGCTCAAACCGCGCTTCAATAGCGAGGACATCTTATATCACAGAATCATACAAAAAAGGTATATGATATATTCACTAAAATATAAATTGATTGCTATAAATCGTATGATTCATATGATATGAAAGAAATCCTTCAAAAAAATACCTTAACTTTTTGTCCTCAAACGATTTGTTTAAAACAAAATTACTCTTAGTGTTCACAGTATGAACAGTTTTTGAATTGAAACCCCAAATAAATTTGTATTTGCAGGCTTATATAGCACTATTCAAATTTTATATCTACTCAAACATCGAATTTATATATGGAATGACATAGAATTTGGTGGATCAGTGACTTAACCGCCGGTTTACTGCCAAAGTTTACCGGGAACCGTATGATAAATATCCGTTCTTAAAAGTATAATTTGAAAAATAGTATGAACATTTCGTAAATGAAATGTCGTAAAAATTCACATTTGCAGGCTTTTAAGCACTAGTCAAATTAAACGTCTTCTCAAACATCGAATTTATATACTGAATCAACAATTTAATCAAATCCGTTACATATGGGGACTAAATTATATACGAACCAATGACTTTACCGGCAGTATCAAGGGATGAAAGTTAGTAGAAATTATTATTTGCTAATCAAACATATAAGATGGAAATATACTACGTATCTAAAAAAATCATTATTTATATTGGTAAGTTAAAATCATGCCCAAATTTTTTTAAATCATACCAGAATTTTTTCGCAACTTCAACAGTTCTTTGAGTGTACTTTAGTTATTTTCTCTAATGAATGACTGCATTACTAAAAAGAGAAGTGGCTATTGGCCTCCTGCTGCCCCCTTTTCATTCTTATCCAATTTTACAACAATAAATTAGCATCCGGATCAATTTAATAACACCTTTCAAACATTCTCCTGCTTTAATATCATTCAACAGTCATTGAAAAGTCAGTTTATGTTGGTGATATATACCGTATATAATATACGAGCTGAGAACACTTTATCCATTTAGGGATTATGATAAACTTGAAGGCTGTCCACTGATTGTCATAAATGACGACTCTATTTCAATATAAAAAACTGTGAGAAAATCAAGCTTTTTGGTGGCAAATAAATTTAATAAAATTGCATAAGAAGCAGCTTTTATTTTGAAATGATATAAAATTTTTGTACAGACACTGACAAAAGAACGAGTTGAATATAAAGTCATAGACTAAGCAATTAACCTAAAGTTGGATTTGAAGTGGTGAATCAGTTTAGTTCTAGGAAAGGAATATTCGAATATTAAACAAAGCAGCCGCAATTGAATTCCATCAAAACTGGCGTATGTACTTCATTATGTTTAGGGTGATTATACTTTCTCTCATATTGATAATTTTCTGGGAATTGAACTGCCATATCATGCCATGCATCATAAAAATCTTCGAAAACAGTGACTGTTTTTTTGGATTGATTTTCCAGAAATATATCAACTTTCTTCGTTCTTTCGGTTGGTGACATGTAAATTGGTGACATGAACTTGTTATTGACATTACGGCGATTGTTTTGGTTGTATTTGAACTCAGTAAGTCTCACGCGTTTACTGGATTGTTGTAACGGGAAAATATTATGACCACTACCGTCACAGACGTCTTCTCGAAATTCTTTCGGCGTATAACTTAAATGATATTCGTACAATAATGTTCTGCAGAAATTATTTCTCGTTCGTTTTTTTAGTTTTTTCATCTCTCGTCCATGTTTTGATATGAATTTAGATTTTCTGGTGGTGTCCGGAGGATTTAAAATTTGACCACCATCATAGTTATCAACTGTATTGAAACAATTCCAATTCGAACTTTTTTTGCTATCTGGAAAGTCGTTGAATGGAACAGTCAAATATAGATCTAGAAAATTGAAAAAGCCATCGATATCTTTCAGGTCTTTTGATTTTGGATAACATTGTGGATTTCGTGGCATATTTATATTTTGTCTCGAGCGGTACCTTGATGCTCGCCCTTGATGTTCGTATGGTAGAACAATAATAGGAACGTTGAATTCACTGTGATCTCCTTCTCTGTAGCTCATGCAGCACTTTAGGGCTTCCTTTGGATTTTTACGTTTTTCCCACTGCTGGAAACATTTTGATGGGCCATCGTTGCCATTTTCATTTTTTACATCATTACACCCTGGTGCGCTCCCCCATACCACTGCGATAAAAAACTTGTTAATACTCTAGTTATTAAAATTTTGGTTAAACCACGAGGTTTTATATGGACTGTGAGTGGTTTCTGATGGCGCAGAAGATCAAGTTCAATTTCAAAATATCTTTTGATAAAATGCGTGATTCTGGCGCCTCGGATTTTCTGCTCCAAAGCTAGCTAGGAGAAATCCAGTGATTTTTTTTCACCACACAAAGCACATTAGAGCTTGAAAGGAGCTACTAAGCCATTTTCTTCTGAGTAACTATAATTCACTATTATATATATATATGTGTGTGTGTATATGTTTTGGTATATATGAGCTATAAAATGTTCGGATTACTTGGCTCGTGCAAATGATCCAGCTTGATATCCAAAACATAGCTTTACATACGTATATTTATGTTGTAGAATTCATTGCATGCTCATTAAGTCAAGTAGGTCACCCTTCATACCAACAAATGGTGGTGATCATTGCCCAATGATTCATTTGTAGTAACATTCCTTTACCAGAGGGTCTTAAACAATTGAATAACCTTTACATTCACGGTGAATCAAAATAATCACATGACTAATTTCAGTTTCGCTGAAATGAGACAGCTGGTCTATTGTAACCGAGCTGGAAATCTGACCGTGAATAAGCGTTACTAGTAATAATAGTGACGAAACAACGGTTTTAAGGGAAAACGCTTAAATATCAAGCAACTTTTGTCGGAGGTTGAAGACCTCGAAAAAGTATTCTGGAAACATATTCTCAAATTTTGGAACCATTTTTTGGCCAAAATTTATGATTTTTTCCCCAATTTTTGGTATTTTTTCATAATAGCGTAATAATTTCTGATCGCAACCGGTCAGCACACTCTGGCATTCATACCTTTACTCTCAGGAAAAATAATCGAAAAGTTTCAAACATTTGAAAATGTTTTTCTCTTTATAAGCACTCATTAAATCAATCTTACAAATTTTGAAATACGTGAAAGATTAATGGGCTTTATATAGCTGTCTATTAGTCTCAAATCTAGTGATGATTCAAGGAGAATCAGAATATAGGATCATTTCCAAATAGTGAACGTCATGTAACTCATTACTTAAATACTATTAATAGGATCACTCTCGTCCTTGTGACTCACAGAAGAATATACGGGGTGAATTTGGAAAAATTTCATGTCATTCTGAAAAAAAGTTTCCAAGCAAACTGGATATTTCACAGCTCGAATTTTATGTGAATTTACCAAGTACCAAAATACTTCTGAAATATGTTCCAAGGCATCGCATATAGTCTAGTTAGTAAAGAGTGGAATCTATAGAGTAATCGGCAGAAACAGACTTGGAAACAGACTTGAATCTTGTCCGGTTTTTCGGAACAACAGAACTCCTGGCTTCACATGAACTATCATTTGGAGTACAAATTTAATTAACCCGAAGTCAGAATGTGGAAACTTTTACAAGCGACTTCATAGGCGACCGGACCAAGAGGGTATTGATCTTATTGGCCCTAGGGGGACGATGGCGTTTCGAACACCAATTCAATCTTTCATTTGAGAATTTCAACCCAAATAATGAATCAATCGGTTGGTTCCTATGACAACGGACTTAATAACCCAAGCTCATCTTCTCAAGCTTATCTTCTCAATGAAGTTTATCCTCTAAAATACTTAACATTTTGAAATACTTTACAGTCATTTTTTCATGCTGAAATTATAGTTAATATGGTCAAAATAATTAGGCTCGGTCTCGAATTCTGCCCTCTAGCACCTCGTGTTCGCTCATTAGAATTAAATTAATTTAATATTTCAAATCTTTGTTAAGTCCTATTAAGTCTTTAAAAAATTTTATGATGGAATGGTATTAAAATGATGTGGTTGCCATTGGCTCAATGATTTTATCTGACCATCGGACAGATACGGAATCGCTTTATTGCTTGTGTAACATTTTGCATATTTGAATCTTCTTATGTCAATAACAAATAAAAAAATTTCATTTTACTATAGAGAAAATATGCGAATTTTTTCATCTGCTTCAAGTCAAAAAAAAATTACCGGCTCTATACCGGCACACTCCCGTTTACCTTAAAATAATAACTATTATTTATATTTGGTAGAAGTGTGTGTGTTCGAATAAAATACCCGGAAACACGGCTGCATACTAAAAATTAACTTGGTTGAGCTCGAACTCAATTGAAAACATTTGTATTTTAGACAATAGCGAAAATAGGCTTGTGAAGAGAAGGTCCGTTTTGAGAGATTTCAACGAGAAAACGTGTATAAACATGGCAGATTTAATAAAGGTAAGTGAAATAAGAGAAACCCACTGGATTTATGGTGTTCAGGACATATGACGTCGATCTTCTTTGA
This sequence comes from Oikopleura longicauda, assembly GCA_004367895.1. Lineage (NCBI taxonomy): Eukaryota > Metazoa > Chordata > Appendicularia > Copelata > Oikopleuridae > Oikopleura > Oikopleura longicauda. The sequence continues at coordinate 7,354 of SCLD01153365.1, forward strand.
GTTTCTTCGACCGAAAATAGAAGTTCTATTATAGAATCTGATTTCCATATAAATTAGTTTTTTGAAAGCACGACACACCAGCCTGCTTTAACTGGTTCGTATTATCCAAAAAGTTCATTGAACTTAATCACCATATCATGAAGTGAAAATTCTTTTACAAGGGCCCAACATGAAGATTATTTCTATTTAAAACGATGACCCACGATGAAACCGTTTCAGGTCCACAATCTAAGTCCATAACTCTGGACCATAAGTCTATATAAATTGATAGGGATTCCTTGATTCTTTATAGGGTCATCAAAAATTACTTGGTGCATATGGACGGGGTAAATATCATTTTGCTTCCGGTTGGCCCAGCTGAATATCGGCGATATAAATATAATTTCACAGATTTGTTTGTAGAGTGCCGAGTTATCATCGAAACTGTCAATTTAGTTAATAATTAGAGTTAAAATTGAGACTTTCGCGGTCAGGACATACGTTATCCGAGACAGTCATTCCAGTATATCTGTAATACCAGTCCAAATGATTGAAGCATATCCAAGTGTTGTCAATTATTTACCACAGTTGAAAACAAAAGAGATTGAAACAAACGTCGAACCCGATGATTGTCCGATAAATTCACCGAAAATGACCGACAGAGTGAAAACAAAAATTAAATCTGATAAATCCAAGCTGAGAAGAGCACAAAAGGCAAACTATAAAAGAAAAAAATATTCATTTAAGACCGTTTTGGTGGACTTTAATGTCAATGGAAACTGTGATGCTGTCATGGAAAGATTCACCAATGCTTTTTCTTTTGCCAACCTTGGTCTTGCCCTTCAATGTTGGAACGTAAAACCACTAGTTGGCAACATTTTATATGTCGGAAGTGATGGTCTTTCAGTTTTATTTCAATGGGTACCAGATCAAAAAAGAAAATTATTTACTACTATCTCCGGAACACAACGTCTTCAACAAGTGGTAGGTAGGAAAAAATAGCAAACACTTTGTCGAACACTTTAGCGAACACTTATGTTCGGTTAAATAAACATACTGTTAAGATGTTGTGAAAGCGGAAATGGAGAAATTGAATGCAAAAAGAAAAGTGGAAACACCCCCAATCAAAAGAGGGCTTGAGCTTAATCCATATGTCCAAATGGCTGCTGGTCAAATTGTTGAATATGATTTCCAAAAGGTGAGAAAGGAATAAGGAATCCACGCACCAGCGCCGGTTGGACCCAGGACCAACTGGTAAGGTGCGGTCCTCGGAATGTAAAACTTTTGGTCACCAATCGAAAATTGAAATCTAAAAAAAATGAAGAGATTTTCACAGCGTCATATTCAGGTACTTTTTCACGAGAAAACTGAATATCAAGATATCAAAATTTTACAAACTGGTCAATTTGGAAATATGCTTTTGCTTGACGACGACCCGAATCTCGCCGACAGTGACAAACCCTACACTGAGGTAAGTTGTAGGTTTTTGAGGTACACGAGATGTTTTAACAAATGTTTATCCTGATAGGCAATTATCGGAAATGAATTTATGGACTACGAAGGCAAATCGGTACTAATTCTCGGTGGGGGCGATGGTGGTATTCTCAATATGCTTCGGACAAGACATAATCCAAAGGTGACTATTTTATTGTTGACGTGAAACGTTATGCGAACTAACATTAGTCCCCATATGTTTCTTTTTTCGTCTTCGGCAGAATAATGGTATAATATCATATTTCGCACCAATATGGGTATATAATATACGGTATAATTTAGACACCGTAAATTAATTCGCGCATTTCCGGGAAATGATTTTCCCCCAAATAATTTTGTATTTCCGATTCACAGGAATTAAGCTTACATTTCGTATTTGAGGTCTTAGAATTGTGTTATTGTCAGTCCTTCCAAATCAATCACTGAATAAATTTATGAATTTGGGCATGAATTTCACTAATAATCGTTTAGTCTAAACATTGGAATTCTGAATACTTTCATTTCACGGTAAATTTTACCTGAAAAGGCACTCGATCAAACTGTTCGCTACAAAGCTGTACCTAACATCCGATAGCCATGTCGATAGCCATCTCGACACATTAAGTAGGGAACGCCTCAGTTCATTAGCCAGGAAGAGTCCTTTTCAGTCCGTAACTTTTTTTATCCCTAACCAGGTCTGAGCCATGTCGCAAACCTCTTTTTGCCTATTTGGTTGATGTATGCTTTGCTAGTATAATAGTGACACGGGACAGGATTCGTTACTTCAGGATTCATTTGGACATGTCACATGTCTGCTAGTGAGGCGATTTTCGTATTATGAAAAATGTCTTCGTCTTCTGAACTTCATAATGATTACTGGTGCCCATTTAAAATGAGCCATTTTGAATTTCATAACCGATATCGTACCGATAAAATAGTAATCAGGTAGATTCGATTAATAAGTCATTTGAGCATGAAATTAAAGCTCATATGAAATTGCTTAAAATCAGGACTTCAATGTATGGCCAAGTATAGGCACTTCGGTTTTACTCATATCTCATAATCGCGTTTTCTGCTGCAAATTTCCTACTTTGATGCTTGATTATGCTTTCGTCAAACAATAGAGCGAAATATGACATGAGTTTTTGAAGGTTTTAGGCTAAAATTGTAGGTACGTCGAACACCACCAAAGTTCATTTGATCGAAATTAAAGTAAAACTGGTACAATCGAGATTGGCGTGTTTTAACCGTCAATTTCGGTAGCGTTAGCCGGTATCGTCACAATAGTATTGTCACAGTACAATAGTTCCAGTCTGGAATTTCCAGTGGGCTTGACGATTTTCATGCGTACATGACATTACAGTATTATTTAGCACATGATATGAGCAGTGTATGGAATTTTGTTTCTCTCCAAAATTTTAATAAAAAGTCAGCTTGATGATTCTTGGAAGCAGAGTTAATAAGAATACTTATGATTGACCATTTAAGATAGACTATCTTATATAGCTAAGATTCATTTGGTCAAGATTATCTGGCCAAGATCATCTGGAAGACTTAACCGGGTTAAATTAACCCCCCATTGACAAAGCTCTAAGCGTAACCTGCCAGTGAAAATTGTCCCCTGAGCAATTTGTCCCCTGAACAATTTCTGAAGCAGAATTTCAAAGTTAACATTTCTCTACTTTTTGTTCGTTTGCTTAGAATTTGATGCAATTGTTATTTTTCATCATACTGTAGAAACATTAAGAAAAATACTTAGATTTCTGTTCAAATAAAGAGGTATCACTCAATCTCATGTCATCATTCTAAGGAGTGATACCACTTTACAAATTGTCCCCAATAGGAACAATTCTCACTGGGGAGTTAAACGAGTTTGTGCAGTGGGATGGAAGTTTAACGTTATGTGTTATTCCTCTCTGATAGCCCACTTTATATATATTAATTTAAGTGACCTTATATTGTTGAGAATAAAAACAAATCAAATTTAATTCGAACATGTTCGCGATCACTTGGGCAAGTGGAACTAATCATTCATATAGGGTATATTATCCGTATATTATACCGTAACTAAAAAAGTCGAATAGTGGCAAGCGTCGGACCGTCTCCAACTAACCATCCGAAAAGTTGTAAACATAGATTGAATAGTCGCGTTCCAATTTTAACTGACTGTTAGATCAGAAACAAGTGAATGACTTAAGTTTATGAAAAAATAAGTTAATTTTTCAGTATATAGAAATGGTTGAAATCGATGGCGTTGTTATGCGAGAATGTGCTAAACATATGAGAGCAACTGCTGGAGACTCAATGGATAACTGCACTGGTGCCAACTATCAAATTTTCTGCGAAGACTGCATTCCTAGGTAAACATCATGAGACCTGCGAATATGAGGTCTCGAGTCTTGTCTCGAGTCACGTCCCGAAATTGCCCTTGGATTTAGCATAGTCTTGAGTCTGGTCTTGAGTAAAAATCCAAGACCGAATCCAAGACCTGATTCAGACAATTATCAAAAAATGGGTCTTGGATTCGGTCTTCGATTTTTACCCAAGACTATACCCAAGACCTGCTGAAATCCAAGACCAAATCCAAGACACGTGTTAGTATCAGGTGTGCAAAAAAACATTTCAGACTAAAAAAATACGCAGAAGAAGGCAAAACATTCGACGTGGTCATTAATGATTTAACTGCTATTCCATGTACCCTTGATGATGAGCTGGCCGATGATCTTTGGAATTTCTTGAAACTTATTTTGAATCTTTCTATGGCAGTTCTATCTCCCTCTGGTCATTACTTCACCCAAGGTTAACACTCAATTTAGGTCACTTCCGAGTTTTAATCTTCTTATTATTTAAGGAAACGCGAAAAATTGCATTGAACCACTGAAACAGTACGAAAAAATTCTTGATGGATTAGAAACTAAGGTCTATTATAATAGCAAGGAAGTGACGGTGCCAAGTTATCAAGAACAGTGGATGTTCTATCATATTCGAAAAGAAGTTATCAAAGAAGAAACCGAAATAAAAACATCACTTGAAAATTCGTTTTCTTCAAACAAATCGACTGAACTATAAGTTTCAATAACTTATATTATATTATATTATTATAAGTTATTCACTGTGCTAGTTCGTTTTTGTATCGTTTAATATAAATTTCATAGGCTTTTGAAATGTTTTCGTGGTGCTCGTAAACTAATATATCCGAGTATTTAAAACGTCACCTCGACCGACGTTAAGAGAAAGATTTGTTAAGTTAATTTGAAATCAAAATTATTACGTAACTTCTTCAGATTACGTCATGAATAATCAGAACAAAATATTTCATAACTAATTTTTCTTCAAATTGGTGAGCCTTGTGAAATCCTCGTTGATTTCGGTATGACGAGTGTTTCATAAGGGGTATATTTTATTTATTTGGCAGTTTGGTGCACTCGAAGTAAATGAAATGGAGGCAAATAACTTGAAAATCAAGGAACTGAGAAAGGTTTTCAATTTAGTTCTGGCTAGATGGCGCCAGATTGCGACTCTTGTAGTGGCGCCAGGCGCGCGTATTATTATCATTGAGCAATAATTTGAAAACAGGCCTTAGCTAGACTATTATCATCTTGTCTTTGTCCATTTCCGGTACTATAACAAAGCAATCATTTGATCAACTTGACTTCGAAGTCTTTGAATTTCCTGTTTAACTTGTGCAGCAGTTTTGGAAGCATCAGACCAGCAGCTGAATATTATCAAACAATTCCAAATTTTCATTTTCCTCTTGAAATGTTCCTCGAACTTTATTTTCTAAAATTTTTCATTTTCAAAATCTTTGTCAATTTCGAATAAGAGATCTAGAACACTCGGAAGCTTTGCGACAGAAATGAGACCAAGGAAATTGTTGAAAAGTGAACAAGTTTTTATTTTCAGTATTTACAGCGCTTTATACAATCGAATTAATTTTGGATCGCGTTTTACAATATTCTACACTGAAATCGTCACTAATATAGCCGGTGTCTGGTGATATGTCATTTGCGGGTAAAAGTCCACTCGCTGTTGAGTTCAATCGCGTTGCTCTGAATGTTTGTGAGTAATGATCGAAACTGGTTTCAGTCAATCTACGCAATACAAATATTTAAACAAAACTCGTAGGTGGTTCTTCGAACGCGTAGGTGAAAGCTAAGATGAATCTTAAACGCATGGATGAACACTAACGTGGAGTCAATGGTGGCCCTGTCCAAGCGAGCGTGGGCGCTCTTTTCTTACTATTTTTGTCGGATCATTTGGACAGAGTCAGAATAGGCCCTACTGTACAAGATATTAAATGATCCCGGGAGATCTTTTTACCTTGGATCTTGTGTCAGTCTTCGACGGTCAACAACACGCTGAATTCGTGCAAACAAATGATCACGCAAGCATACTTTTTCGCTCCCCATGTCTTCGCAATGATTTGCAAACTCGTTAATTTTTTGTCGTACTTTGATAATGCTAACATCCATGCAGTTTGATATTACTTATTAATTCAATATTATATTTGATTATTACTCATAACTAATGAGTCATAAGTTATGAGACTGTATTCAAAGAGTATTGAGAAGTTGAAACTTGAAAACTGAGAATGTTCCAATGAATGTTCTAGGTAAAGAAAACATGATGTTCTAGGTTAAGAAAAAATCTTCTATAACCAACGGATTCGTGGTATAGGATTATTCGGAGACAAGTGTTAAATTTTTAAAAAACCCTGTTCAACACATTGTCGGAACAACTTGTTCGAAGTCGTGTCCGACTAATTGGATAAAATGAATGTTGCTATAGTCAATGATTTATCTGATTTTAGTTAAACTTGGAGCGTTCTCAATCTTAGAGGCCTCATTTCATGTCTTATGCAGCATAACTTATGCTTACCTTGAATTATAAGCCACATATTGAGGCCAAGTATCAAACCCGCAGCACCACCAACATCTGATAATACTTCTTCATAACTGTATGATGGTAATTCATTGTAGATCACTAAAGTTTTTCATTTATCATCAAATTCAAAAACTCATGCGCGTGTTTTGAGGAAAATTTAAGCGCGATTCTTATAAGATTTTGAAAATTTGTGAAATCTGGGGTTTGACCCAGCGTGTTTTCGGGAAAATTTTTCCGCATATTTTTATTTTACTGAAAAAACTTTCCACAAAACTGAGCACTAGCTCATGATTTGTGCTGGGTCAAACCCCCGAAATCGTATTTTTGAAAAGTGCCCGGAAAAAGTTTCCTGAAAACACGATCGGTGAAACCCCGGAATTCGGGAAAAGATTTCCCAGATTCGCCAATAGGGGTTAGGGTATGGATCACCGGGTATACGAGAACGGGTTTTCTAGCCGTACTCCCACGGAAGACGAAGAGTACGACATCCCCTATTATAATCCGTATAATAATTCGGAAATATTCTAACTTACCATTGATTTTTTCCGAAAGACGTATAAGCATCGTTGTATCACCAACTCCATTCTCTAAAATCATCAACTATCGAACTATCTAATCGACCTTTAAACTGACCTTGAAACATGTCAGCATACTGTATTGATTCTTGATGAAATGAATAAGATGTACAGGCTGGCAGACATTCTGGATCTGTCCATTCATAATGAGATATGATAGAACTTACACATACTGCATGTTCGAGGAAATTACACGGTGATGACGTCTTCACAATATCCGGTATTAAATGGACAAGTTCACTAAAGGCAAACATTAGGGTATGTTTGAATACCATGGTATGTGTCACATGAAGCCTATCAGTCACCCAAGGTTTATTGGTTGGTTAATGGTAAGCCCATCAAAACCAGAATGAAATTAAAAAAGGGTTATCAAGGTCAAAGATTAATATTTGGTAGATTTACTCGACCACATTTTTAATATGTTTTATGCAGAACTAATGTATTTGAATTGAACTCGGATGCCTTTAGTTTTACAACTGAAATTGGCAAAAATGGGTAGAATCGTCTTCAGACTAGTCGCGTTCTTGGGCGTTCTTAGACTAGTCGCGCCGAATTTTGGATGCCCTTTTTAAATTGGATCGACTCATATAAGGTTTAGGGCTGATCATGATAGTCTATTAATAATGGCTATAAAGGAAATTAATATCAGGGCTTGCTCACATAAGAGAGAATGAGGAGGACACCTCTCCGAATATACAATATAGAGGGCGCCATTCAGCCAATCCTGATATTAATAAACTTTATAGTCATTAGAGCTAGTAAACATCTAAAAAAGGCCTATAAATTAATATTTTTACCTGACGTAACTTGGATAGCAACCGCATTTTCGTACAATATTCCGCATTAAAACTTCATAAAGACATTTGTATTCCTTGTAAATGGTCTTGTTCACACTAAAATCAACTTAAATCTTTTGAGTAAGTGGACATTTCAAATATCACGTTTGGTACGAATACATTATCGGTACTTAGATGCAGAGAAACACCTAAGGTGTGACAAGTTTCCCGTTTCTCTATCTTGGAGCTTTTTTCTCGCAAAACCGACTTCATATTCGGAATCTACAGACCCAAAAACGGTATACTGTATATTAAAAAATCCAAAAAATGTAACTTCCGTTTTGAGCAAAAAATGCAAAATTTTTGATTACTCATCAATATTTTCGAGTCGATGTCGTGGGAATATTGTTTCAAACACCAGTTTAGAAAGACTATAAATTGTAAAAAGGGACAAACGAAAGCGTTTCAACATTCATTATCGAAATGATAATTGGAAAACATACTCAGTTTCTAATAAGTCAGAATAAGATACTGGTTTAGAATTCTTATCCCAACTGTGGTACCTGAATGAATTAAATTGTTAGTAAAACTATTCAATTAAGTTTAGAACAAAAAGTTAAACTTACTCATTTTCCCATTTTGGAGTGAAACAATTGGTGTCAACTTTGGTGTGATAAGAATTGAATGTTTTTGCTCCACCATTGAATCTTGAAAATGTGAGTAATAAACGCTATAACCAGTAATTCGCCCATTCCAACCAATGGTATCATCACTTTTGTTCAGTGGAAAAGTAAATCTCAGTCTAAACAAAGATTTTTTTTTGGTTATCAGTTCGTTTATTATTATCCCCTATTGGCAAATCCGGGATTTTTTCCCCGAATTCCGGGGTTTGACCGAGTGTGTTTTCAGGAAAAATTTTCCGGACACTTTTCAAAAATACGATTTCCGGGGTTCGACCCAGCGTGTTTTCAGGAAAGCGTGTTTTTCCACGCGAAAATCATGAGCTAGTGCACAGTAATTTTTATTTTTCAAAAATTCTGGGGTTTGACCCAGGCAGTTTAGTGGAAAATTTTTCCACTTCAATAAAAACCTGCGGAAAAATTTTCCCGAAAACACGCTGGGTCAAACCCCAGATTTCACAAATTTTCAAAATCTTAGTAGAATCGCGTTTGTGGAAAAATTTTCCACAAAACACGCTGGGTTAAACCCCAAAACCTTGCCAATAAGGGTTATTATTATCCCTTACGTTGATCGAGGACCGAAGCCTTCACGTTTGAAAATGGGCATGGTATCCAACTGAAGACAGTTACCGCTAAGCAACTGAACAATACGCCAGTCACGCCGACAATCATAAGAATTGAAATAACAATTTTTCAGAACATATATTGGTCGAGTCTATTTTGGTTCCAAGGTCAATATTGTCAATATTATATTGGTTAAGTCAAATCAAATGACAGAATTCTTAATTGGACACAGTATGATGACACAGAATGCGGACACAGTTTGCTGATACAGCCATATTTTCAATAAATTATTGACAATTTCGAAAAAAAATGTTATGACGAATAATCATTGACCATGCCGCATGGTCCATGCGTCACAGCAATCTGGTCAAAGTTACAAATCCGATCGTATTCACCATTCTCTTGAAGCTAGAAACCTCCCTTTTTATAAAATTCAGCTAAATCAATTTGATTGAGATCCTTCCAGCCTGGCCAGCGCGCTGAAACATTAGTTCTCAATAACTCTCCATCATCAACAAATCGTTTCCATTGTGGCTTTGTCATTTCTTCTAGGGCAAGAAAGTGACCATAAAAAGCTTGCAAATCTTGTTCGCTCATACGAGGATAAAGTTTTTTTAATCTGAGTTTTGAATGCATCGAGTTTGGACAAACCGTTATAATTGGAAAACTTATATCTGCTTCTCCATCGCGTTGAGTTATTGTTGAAGGATGGCTCTGAACTCGAATTCCAACTTGTGACAACGAACCGGAAATTAATGACGTAAAGTAAATGTTTTGCGTAAAAGCCCTCATTATCACTGTATCATACGGGATTACCGGAGAATTCTCTAATGGTCGATTTGATCGATTTAGTACTAATGATCAAATAATTCCATAAAGACCGGTTACTCGCTGTGTGGGAACCCTAACAACCGGTGAGCAACGTTTTTGTTGACGTTTTTATTTTGAAATCGTTCCTGGTAGTGTGATATGTCTCCTAAAATTGCCGAAAATGTATAACATAAGCCAAATATCAAGAAGCCCATTTTTATAGTTTTTTTCGCACCTTTTTCATAAATAAGTAAGTGCTGTAGCTCAGTGTGAAACATATCTGTGAATTATTCTAGTTTTCAAAAGAATCTCTCGTTCAGTTAGATCGCGTTTGACTTCGATTATTCAATTTAATCAAAAGGGCTCATATAAAAACCTCATGAAAAAATAAAACCACAAGAAAGCCCACAAAATAAGATTACCTACTTACAATCCAACATAATTTATTAGAACAAATCTCTCTACTCTTAATTGGCTATTCGATACAATTTTCAGGTTAATTCAAGGTACCAGAGTGAATCGAACAGGTGTTCGTACTAGTTGGCACTTTTCGACGTGTTCAATGAATTAAAAAAAAACGAACCGTTCGCACTGTCCGCGCAATGTAAACTGTTCGCACAATGTGAACTGTTCGCACGATTCGAATCTGTTTTATAAATGGTGTTCGGTGCGAATAGTGCGAACAGGCGAAGAGCGAACTCGTTTGTTCTCAGTTCGGTGGACAGTCCAGCGTTGAACCCTTATAATAAGCATTTAATTTATGTTCCTTCAAAAAAAGGTCCGATTTCCATTTTCCTACTAGTCTTCTCTACTCGTATCTCCATTTTCATTTATAATCGTGATGAAACTCTTTTAGGTACATCAGAATGCTTATATATATATGTCCATATATCTATTAGAAATTAATGATGATAAAAATTGTCATCAGTTTGTGTTCATTCACAAGAGGGTGTTCTAACTGCCCTATATCTATCTGATGGCATACAAACAATGTATCAATGATGATCAGTGGTACAATCGTGTATATCAATTTACTCGAAATTAAATTAATTTCTACGGAAATAATTTGGTGGTAAGCTATCCGTTGATTACAAGGTTTAAATTCTGGTATATTATTTTCTGGTCTATATACTGGTCTATATTGAACCTCATTGCGAAATTCGTGTTCATTTCCAATTCCAAGTCCGAGGTCTAAAACATATTCGAGTCGGACATGGACTCAGCCACGGACTCGTTCGTCTCTGGGACAGACCGTACCTTTTACTTTATATTGGTGAAAGTTTTTGTCTTGGAATTTATAAAAAACAAACATGTCTTTATTTTCGAAAACCGTTTATGGCCCACGACCTGCTTAAATTGTGGGTCACAAGCTGTATTAGAATTACCGTTTTAGCTCTTTTCATCATTCTTTGTTCTGCATACATCCATCAATGAATAGGTTAATAAAAACGTTTTATTGGTGTCATTATAAAGAATCACTATCACTTATAATATATGTACAGTCGAACTTGACAAAGTTTCCTACAGTTCGGGATATTAAATTATTCGAACCAAAATCCTCAGTTTTCTGAAGAGCGTTTTGATAAATTAAATGCGTTTCATTACGTGTTGATATCGTTCCACACGAAGTGAAATCCGTTAGACTCCATGTCAACCAAGCTGAGCTGGAATCATTGATGTTGTTTCTGACTTTGCAATCAGCAGCAATTGAGCCATCATTAGTGGTGATATCAGGGCCAGTCATGTACCAATCGGACATTTCAAACTGGTCGAACACACATTTTGGAAAGTGAAGCTCAATTTTGTCGTTTTGACAGTTCAAAGTTGCAGATTTCATGAGTTTCGTGCATTCGATAGGATCACATTTATAGCTTCCTTTGGTATTTATGCATTTTTCTTCATATTCAATGCAATCGTTGTCTATAAAGCATTCATCGATATCTTCACATGTATCAGCATATATCTGAGTGAAACCAGAGTCACAGATACAAGCATATGACCCATCAAGGTCGTGGCAAGTCGAGTGGCTTTGACACATTACGATCCCTTCTTGACATTCGTTGACATTAAGGCAGACATTATTTGGCCCTAATCGGTATCCATCTTTGCAATCACAAGTGAAACTACCAATGTTATTCATGCAATTCTCCGTTTTATCATCACAAACTGATTGACCCAGTTGCTCAGTGTCACATTCGTCAATATCAATACAGTTTCCAATAAAACCATTGCCTTAGAATATTTCAAAAACCAGTTTCTCATGAGTCATAGATAACGAAACGTTAAAAATAACCCAGTTTCTATCACATCAATTTCTTTCGTTTAGTCCATGATTGACCCATAAATAGTGTTACGCATGATTTAGGGTTGACTCACATAAAAGTGTTACACTCTGTATGTGTTTCAACCCAAGACCAAGCGTAACATTCTTATGTGGGTCAAGCGCAAGAGTTTGATAACCCTAAGCCCCTATAGCTACTGTTTATAAGACTAAATGCATATTGGGTCTTTGAATTATTCAAAAATGCGATATCTATTTTGCAAAATACCTGTACCGGGATGATATGGTAACACAGATATTGTTATCGATTCTGACTTTAAATTATGACTAAAGATGATCACAAATGATACTGTGTTTTACTCATCGCATAATTGGGTCACATTCAAGTACCGTATGCGTAATGTAAAAACTATAAGGCCATAGAAAAGAGGCGGTCCGAATTCTCGCTAACACTGTCATGAAATAGACTCGTACACATAGTTCAAAAAGTAAATGTGTTATGTAAGAATAAAAATAAATTATACATTTGTTTCTTTCATGAGTCTGACCGTAAGTCACCATGCGATATCACCTTCAAGATCGTCATGAAGTTTTTTGTACTCACGGCCAAACAGACATCTCAATACCATCTGATCCCCTTGGGAAAATAAGTCGTTTCAACTCTTGTCAAGTTTCTGAAATATTTCCTTCATAACCATCACGACAAGAACAGGAATAACCCGAATCGCGATTTTCACAATTTGCATTGGAGTCACATTTATGGTCTCCATAAGCACATTCGTCATAATCCTCGCATGTTAGTCCATCACCAATGAAGTAATCTGCACATTCACAATGAAAAGTTCCTTCAAAATTGACACATTGAGCATTTTCGTGACATGGATCGAAAAAACATTCATCAATATCATCACAATTCGTTATTCCATCGCCGTAATAGCCTTGATCACAAACACAATCATAGCTTCCAAGCGTGTTTTTGCACGACGCTTTTGTGTGGCAATTATCCAAGCCAATCTGACATTCATTTATATCTCTACATTCACGGTCATCCAAACTATATCCATCTTTGCACACACACAAATGACCGGCTACTGTGTTCAGACAGTTTTGATTCTCTTTACAGGTATGAGTTCCTAATTCACATTCATTTTGATCCAAAGCAAGACGAAACTCTAAGAAAAATGGAAAAAATATTACTTTATTTTTCATTTTGATGCTAAATATGGAATGAGATTGAACATAGCAAGCTCTGAGAGAGCAAATCGTTGCTGGAGAAATACTATAAATAGAAGTTCTATTATGGAAGTGGGAGTCCGAATTGAGTTATTTTTGGTGAGAACTCTCCAGTATCTTTATTGACTACAGATGTGATTTTTATTCCATCAGGTTAAGGTATCATTTCTGATTTACATGTATGTTCGTCCGCCCTCTGAATCCGTCCGTCGATCGTCCTCTTACCGTCTGTCCTTGTCCCGCGAATCCTCGGTGGGGCATATATAAAAAATACTGAGTGAATGACGTTAAGCGTTTAACACATGATTTTAATTAAAAAAGCTTAGGAAGAAATGCTGACGCAAATGTAAGCGCAAATAATTCCCTTAAATTTCATAAGAGCATTATTCGCGTTAAAACTGTTCTTTATTTGATTTGCATCAAACTAAATCGGGAGGAAGAATTTGAGTCTTGTGTAAAATACATATTATATATAAGCGTTTGAGAACGTTATTTACCGTAATGATCAACTTTTGTTTGTTTTCAAGGCAAAATTTTGACTTCAGAAAGTTCTGCCGAATAAATATTTGACATGTATGGCAAAGATAGGAATTGATTATTAGATTACGAACTGATCATGAAATTGTCAAAAATACAATATTCCGGATGCTGACTTGCGCCAACAAGTGGTTCAAAAACGTTTATAATGAAGAGTTGGTAGCGAATAGCAACACATTTTATTTTGAGAGTTGTGTCTCAAGCTATAAAATAAAAATGATATTGATTGTCACAATCCGAACTTTGTCCCAAGTGACACTGGCAGGTAGTTCGTTGATGACACCAATGAACCATTCTTATGGTTTCATCAAACAAATTTAATCTTTTTCCAATCCGCGAAACTCTGGTCAACGTCTCTCATGCTTTCGTCCATGTCAAAGACCGCCCAAAATGGTGAAATTTAAATCGATTCTTATCAATAAGGGACTCGATATACAGGTCAATCCTAATGTCTGAAGGGAACCGTTACAATTGAACATTGCGAAAAAGAGACATTTTATGACTCATTTTGAGCCATTGCTTTCGACTCG